>JBBMKC010054445.1:0-17712 GCA_037834085.1 Bipalium vagum | reverse complement strand
AGCGTCTTGTAAAATGTATACAGCTTGACGGCAACCAAGTTGAATAAAATAAAACTTTGATTAGTCTACTTGTTCTTTATTAAAAATATGTCATGATATTGTTCTCAAAATTATGAAATTTTTATCATTTATATTACCACTGACTTTTGGGACAACCTGTATTTTGAATATTTTTCTATATATTTCTGAATAACCCTGTAATATATAATATTAAAATAATGTATTTTATGATTAAATCTTTTATTTTTTACTAAACCCATCCATATTATCCATTCCAGAAACTTTTCTACTGCTCCTCGTAGATAGTAAGACACATTCCGAAATGAAGCTTTTCATTAAATAATTTTATGGTCTAAAATTAAAAGAATAATGAAGAATTTCATTTCCACCTTTTATATTGATGGTTACATAAAAACTTATTAAATTAACTGATGAAAACTAAAAATTAACTATTAGTAATGTTAAATGAAAATTTTTATTTTATCAGTTATAACACCAGAAATAATAATATTATTAATGAATAATTTATTTTGATTAACTTAACATTTCAGTAATCATCAAATCTCTATGGATTTTATGGATATTAACAAATGTGTCAAATCATTAAAAATAGTTTTAATGAAAACCAATATTACTAAAAATGATGTTTTATTATAACTTTTCAATCACGAAAATTGATACCTTTATTTTTACCTTATTTATATAACCTTGTATTATTACTATCTATTCGTTAGAAGGAATGAATAAATTAAAAATTAAAATAGAGATCGAAATATTAAAGGCTTGGGTGAAAGTAACAAAATATCTATAAAAATTGCTTGAGTGACACAATAATTAATTTATTTTAATCTAGCTTTCAAAATTTCATTAATTATTCATTAAAAAATATGGAGATATTTTTATATAAAATAAATCTACAAAGAATTCTCGTTTTCAAAAGTCTAGGACAATATTCATTTCGTTTTTTCAGTTATTGTTATATCAGAAAATTTTAATTTTTAAACGATAAGTTAAATAATTTAATTTATAATATTAAAAAAAACATTTTCAAAAAATTAATTTAAAATAATTGCATTTGATATGAATAAATAAAAAATTTAAAAATTAAATAATGTAATTATAATATAAAATTATAATGAAATCAATAATGAAATAAAAAAATTACCAATATTTTTTTTAAAAACTCAATAAAAGTTGAACATTTCATATTAAATAATAAAAAATTATTATATTTATATATTTGCTGTAATTTTTGCTTTGATCCAAAAAAATTATTGATCAAAGCTAGATTAATTTTTAAAAATTGAATTTTAAAATATTGATAGTTTTAATTTCACACTGGGAATAGTATTAATGACTTATTAATTATGATAAATGATTTTCAATAAAGCTTTCTGAATTTTTTAAGAATTTAAGGAAAATGATATATTATCAAAAATATTGATTAAGTATTTTGGGATTAAGTGTCATAATGGCAACGAAATCTTCATACTTTCGGAAATGTGTGCTGTTCATTATTTCTAATTATTATTTTTAATTATTATTATTATTATTATTTTAATTAATTAAGTACACAATTTTAATTATTATTATACTATTTAGATATCTGTTCTTTATAGATTATCTTAAATGATCATTCATAATTTTTTGAGTTTTTCTTTCAAACAACCACAATTTTAATTTTATTATTTTACTTTCATTACAATTAATTAAGACTGCCAAATTAATTATTCTCTGTTCTTTGAAATATTGGAGATAGAATTAAATTAAATTAGCTTTTATTTTATGATTTTCAAAAATTACTAGAGCATTACAGTACATATAAAACATTTTTGAGAAAAGTAATATGATATTTCGATCTTTCAAACATATTCTGGAATGTGACAACGTAAAATGTAACATTCACCGAGTTATTTGAAAGATTCAACAAGATTATGCACCAAGCGATAAGAAATAAAGTAAAAATTACATATGGGTTTCGTGATAAGTTATGAAAGCAACACCTTTAATCACTATTAATCATATTTAAAAATTTTGAATATTGTTTAGAATGTTTGAATTTGATTTGTCATTTATTATTTTAATATGAAAAAATATCGTGCAGTCTTCAATTTTTCTATTCTGGAAAGATTAACTACATCGAAAAATCACAGCTAAATTTTTAAAATATTTGGATCATCTACGCCTTTATTTTTTTTACTGATTTTCGATGGACTTTGAAATTTAAACATCGTCGAACAAACATCAAATATTACGCACACAGTGGATTTCATAAATTGTCTCAACACCGGAACTCGCTGAACGAATTCATGAAATTGCATATAAGAATTCAAGTGTGGCTACCGCTGAAATTACTGAAACCTTGATCAACGAGTTCATCGATTATTAATGATTTACATTTGAAAAAAGATTTTGGAAAAATGACTTAAATATAAATGTACGTAAGTTTATTGATCAAAGATTTTTTCAAAAATGGTTATGAGTGAAAGTTGGATTAAAAGTTGAACACCTTGTAGTCCAGATTTAGTCCAACATGAGGTTTTTCGATTTATTAATAACTTCGCAATTGATATAAGTATTTTGTAAGTTTAAAAACTGATGAGATTAAATATTCTATTCTTGGAAATCTATTTTTATAATAATGAAATTGCTTTTGACCAATCACAAATCCATCAAAGAATTGATCAATTAAAAAGGGGCTTACACAGATATACACTGGAGTCTATATAAACTATTTTTTTATAATAATTAATTAATGCAACGATTTATTGAAATGGATTTGAAAAAAGAACATTATCGCTCTTATGTCTTTTTAGAGATACAGGGTGTACCTTAAGTCCCCGTGGAAAGTAAACTTAAACATCTTTCATTAAATTCAATCGATTGAAATTTCTATTTATATAATATTAAAGTATATTTAAGTTTAAGTTTGTTTTAATATTCTAAAATTAAATTTAGCAAATGCCACTTGATTTGAAGTTAAGAATCAAATTTGTACTTTAATGGCCAAATTCAACTTAATTTTTGCTGTTAAACGGAAATTAAATGCTGAATTTGGGAAAACCTCACCAAGTGAAAGTGCTATAAGAGGACTTTTTATCGTTTTTGTGAGATTGGCTCGGTGGACGATCGTTAACGTTCTGGAAGACCAAGGCTGATCACTGAAGATGAAGTTCAGAAAATGAGTGAATTTATAAAAAGTGACCCACAATGCAGTGTTCGACCTGTTGCAACCACCTGCTCCATTTCGCAAAAAACAACCCATCGAATTATGAGAGAACAGTGTAAGATCCATTTCACGTAGGAATTACATGAACAGGATTTGCAAGACAGAATTGAGATTTGCAAAACCCTATCCAAATGAAAAAATGTGAATATTCAGGAAAATATTTTCTTTTCGGTTGAAGCAATGTTTTACCTAAAAGGATTAGTAAATAAACATTAAGTCAGATATTGGTCAAAAAGTAATCCACATGTTACTTTTAAAACTGATAGAAAATCCCAGAAGGTAAATGTTTGGTGCGCTTACTCAAAAAATAAAATTATCGTTCCGTATTTCTTTGAAGATGAGACTGTTAATGGCCAAAATTATCTATCAATGCTTCAAGCCTATTTTATGTTTGAAGTGAGGAAAATGTACAAAGTACGGTCTTAGCAAGATGGCGCATTTTTCAACAAATGTACGACGGTATCTTGACGCACATTTTCCGGAAAGGTGGTTCAATTCGATCGACTTCACGTTCACCAGATTTAACTCCTCTTGATTTCTATTTATGGGAACATTTAAAGAATAAGATATACAAATCTGAAATCAAAAATATTGGCGATTTAAAACAAAAATCAACGAAGAAATAAAAAATGTTACCACAGAAACTTTGAAAAGCGTGTTTTTAAATATTGTAAAAAGGACGAATTTATGTTTATCAGTTAATGGTAGTCATTTCGAACAATTGTTGTAACTATTTTTATATGAAATAAAAATTAAAAGATTTGTCTTTAATTTTATAAAGCAAGCAATTAAATATCTCAATCTGCTTTAAAAATATTTAAGTTTACTTTCCGCGGGGAATTATGGGACACCCTGTAAAGCCTGAACGAGCCGCAACTGTTGGATATCCATTTGAGTAACGTTCCCTCATGTGCAACCATATGATATTGATGGAAAGATTTCATTGATGGAAGTCAAACATCCTTGTGTGACCAACACAGAATTGGAAGATCCTCAACTGCAAACACAGAGAACGTGGCATTTTTCAAACATTCTGTGGATGAAAAAGCGAGACAATTTCTCAGAATGCTGTCTGATTTAGTTGGATGCAATAAGGATACAATAAGGCACATCGTTACCAATATCTTGGGATTGAAGAAAATTTGTTCACTATGGATTCCACACATCTTGTTAGACATCAACAATAAGGACGATGACTACCTACGTTACTGGACAACAGAGAATGAAACTTTGGTCTTATTCGATGTACTCCAGACCAAACGGGACAATAAAGATTGGCTGGTCCCAACTTTGCCCCAGTTGACAAATAAAAAGACATTGTTCCTTCTTACGTGCACAGATGATTGGTAGTGCAATAAAGAAACCTTTCGCCCTGGTCAAACAGTGACAGCAAAAGAGTAAGTCTATTTTGTTCATCGAACTTGAGAAAAATGAAGAATTCTTCGATCATTAACAACAAGACCTGACAATGCACATCCCCATTCAGCTGTAGCAACAAAACAGTTTTTGTACGACGTCAAGTTATTCTCATTCGTTCATCAGCATATAGTCCAGACTTTAATTTGGCAGATCGATGGATGTTTTTTTATGTGGAGCATCCCACAATAAACCCATAATAAACATTTTTTATTTACATTTCATTTTTGAGCAACTTTACTGATTTGTACTTGATCAATAAATTTTTTATTTTATTTTGTAAAACTTTGTGGCTGACCACCAAAAGACTCTTTAATTAATTATTATTATTATTGTTATTATTAATATTATCAATAGCGTCATTAAAGTCTTGGAGAAAAAATAAAATTTAATAATAAACTAAAAATAGAAACTAAGCGTTTACTAAAAATATAAAAATACACAAAAAATAATAAAGTTTATTTTAGGAAAGTTAAAGCATATAAAAATAGCAACACATACGTTACTAAAAATAATAAAATATACAAAATAATTAATATAAAAGAAAGCTTACCCGAGAGAAAAAGTCACCACCAATTTCAGACAATAGACGCATTCATTAAAGGAAGGTTCAAGACATAACCAGTAAAAACAAGTCCAACTTTGGAAAAGAATTTAAAGGTCGAAAAGCAAATTCCAATATCACTTTCTGATCAAAACAAAAATCCACGTCGACCAAATAAACCATAATCTAATTAACAATCGGATCACTACACAAGAGCCACGATTAACATATTAGGTTACCGACAATATAAAAGGGTAAAGCTAAATCAAATCGAAGAGAACATTTCACTTTCACTTGGGCCTATTTAGCATCGACAAGTCTTAAAAAGTACATTATTTATATTATCTTGTATATTATTTTAAATATTATTATTTTTATTTACAATTCATCTCTCTGTGAGTACAGAAGAGTTGATTAAAATTATTCTAATTTTATTAAACCTAGTTACGCAATCTTTACCGATTGACGTTAACTGCTAATTAATTGTTCCTTAAAATTAATTACTCGGTTCTTCCCCGCTGATTAAATAATTGTTTTCTTGTTTCTCTATTTTTTCCTTTTTCTTTTAAAGTTTACACAGCAGTTAGCTGGTAAACTTCCTGAGGGCTTTAACACACTAGGCTAAGCCTGTGTTTAAAGATTCTGGTAATCATCACAAATCCAATTAATTGTTGTAAATCGAACCCGGGTATCTCAATTTATAATAAAGATTTTGTTATCAAAATTTGTTATCTTAGTCATTTATATTTTGATCGATTTGTTTTATTTTTCTGTGACAGTAGTGTTCCTAACTTTCGCCCGTAAATCCTTCTGAGAGTCTGAATCTTGTTAAGCGACCTAAAAGACATAGTTCCGTTCTTGTAAAATCAAGCTTTTAGGAAAACTTAACATTTCAATGGTGTTATTTGAAGTGCTAAACATTGCAAGTGTCAAAGTTTTTTTTAAACATTTTTTATCAAAAAGTGTATACCTCAAAGGTAAACTTGTTAGGGAAAGTAAGAAGAAACTTGATTTTTAGACTCCTGTAAAATCAATTTCTTTGAAGGCAGAATAAAAATATTGGTAATGAAAATGCAGATATGTTGCATTATTTTAATATAAATAAATGAATAAAATGTTCTAAGACCAATTTCATAAGAATAATACTACACCATTTAGATTTAGTCATTACTTAACAAATAATAAAAATCTTGTGAAATATCTTCATATATGAAACAAAGGTGACAATAAAATTTATTTATATTGTTCTAAAATATAATAATACAGTGATATATATATTGACAATATATATTAAGCTTAATTTGATTACAAAAAAGATAAATTTTCTTTGATAATTAAGTGAAAAATAAAATATTTCAATGTCATTTTCTAACCTAATAAATAATTCAATAAAAATATATATTGATTTCTTATCATAAGTCAAAATGGATCAATGAAAAATTCTAAATTTTTTTTGTATAACTTATCATTTTCCTTTTTAAAAAATATGCGGTCTTTAATAACTTTCCTCTTTTATATATCGTTAACAACATAAGGGTCCACATGAAATTATATAATACATACATTTATAATAAATATTCAACTTCTAAAAAAGTTGAAGAAATTTTCAATGTCTTTCAACAATATTTAAAAGCCGACAAATAAATAAGTGTGCTGTGGTTCTTCTTCTGTTGTTGTTTCCCTTTAAAACAAAATTAAAGGAATCCAATTTTACCACTAAAATATTTTTGGCAAAACACAACTAGAATATCTTGTAAATGTCAAAAAATGTCGATAACTTAGATTGGAAAACGAGTTTCTTAGATTTAGCAATCATTTAAAAATAAGCCCTCGTATACAGGAAATTAATCTAAATAGAGAAATAAAATTTATAAATATTAAAGACATTGGGAAAAACAAAGTAAAGATAAAAATAATTTTATTATAATAAAATAAAAGTTAACCAAAATACCTAAGTAATCAACAATCTAAATATGTTACAGAAAAATGTTTATTTTGTCTCATCATGTCACCTTTTCTGAATAAGTGTAATAAATTGATTTCAATTAGTGAGATTGAGCTAAGTTGTAATTGAGAATTATGGTATATTATGATTACTGAAAACAATAACGGATAAAATTTATTTCATTAAGAATAACCATAAAATTATATATAACCATTATTTATTTTTTGGATAATACATTGAAATGTAACTATTCAGATAACTGACAAAATGTAATACCAAACATCTTATTGTTTCTTAACAATATAAAAAGACACGAAAGTAACTCATGTATAATAATCATTCAACTTTATAATCACCCAAACATGTTTTCTCTTCACCACAAAACAAGTTTAAATATCTTTTTAACAAGGATTGAATGTAAAACAAAACAAAAAATCTTTACTATCTATACTTGAAAAAAGAAATTTGAATAAGTTAAAAATAAGTTTAATTGTAATTAAATTTCATTTAAAATAATTATTTTATTGTTTAATATATATAAAATATAAACGAGGTCTCAGGCTCAACAACTTGTTAATTTATGTAATTGATATTAAATTTAATAAACACGAGTCCAAAAATTAACATTTCAATCAACAGAGTAAATATACGTCTTTTATTTGATACATTTCATAAAAAAACAAAAATTACTGTTAATAACAATAAAAAAGGAAATATGTACAGTTTGTAAAGAAAATTATAAAACCAATGAGACATTCACAATGACCAAATACAAATGATCAAAAGAAAATTTAGAACTATACAAATGCTGCTGGAATTATCCATTATTATATTTGGCTATTCCTTGAGTTTTTCGTTAATTAATTTTCGATATCCGTTATTTATTGAGAGTACGGATTTTCTACAAACCTGTTAGGTCTTACAATTTGTCTGGATCCAGTCCGTTGAGTAATTTTGTCAAAGAGTTGACGAGGAATCTCTGCATCTGGCATTGTTTCAGACTTCACCTTTTTCAACTAAATCGCTGCGTGTCAAAACATAAAGTATATTTGTTCGAATTTACTTTAATCTTTCTCTCACGTTTTTTTACTTTTCCTAAGTCTTTATTCAAAATAGGAATAAGCTCTATCTTCATTAATTTCGACATATCATTAGTTTTTTTACCCAACTTTGGAGAAGATTCTAAATAGATTTGCATAATAGTGAAGTAGTAATAATCTTTTGCACTGTACAAAAATAGTGAATTTTAAAATTACTGTAATAAAATTGATCCTCTTCAAAAGATTTGTCATTCTTGATCATAAAGTCTTCTCCACACTGATAAAAATACAAAATAAATACGAAAACATTTGAAAAACTTAAAATGTTAAGGAGAATAGAATACATGGAACTAGTATTATTAGTAAATATTGTTTACATATTATTGTTGAAGTCGAAAATATATTACTTGATCATCTAATTGTCAAAATATTAGACATAAAAATGTTATTTAAACAATCGACCAAGTGATATTAACCTACACCATACTGTGAGCAAAATATTTATTACAATGAGTTATTCTTTACAATAATTACTTATCTCATAAATAATTATATTAGTAATCACATTATTATAAAGTGTTAATATTTAACATAAAATCAAAATGATATTTTGTAAAATTTTGAGATTGGAAAATCACCAATCTTGACCAGACATCCAGATTTAATTATCAGAAATGGTGAGACTATCATATAGAACTGTTTAAAAATTTCATTTAACAATAAAATAATAAATTTTGAGTACTTTTATTAATTTATGTGATCAGTAAGATAAATCTTGATATTTTTAATATCAGTGCACATAGAATATCAATAAAATTGTTGATTAATTTTAATAGAATTAAATTAAAATACTTTTAAATGATATGAATCAAAAAATTTATATTCCACATTTAAGTACTTTATTTAACCCTAGTGTAACATTTTTTGAAAAATATTATTGATTATAGATAAAGATTAAGAATAATTGAAAATCTGATACAATTTAATTATACATTCTAATTAAAAGAATTTTTTAAAAATCTGATTTTAATTTATTTATACATAAATTTGTTAATAAATTAATAATTTTCTACATCCTTATATATTATGAAAATTAATTTCGTCATAACTTAACAAAAATATTTTAACATTACCATTAATTTAATTGAAAGACTACCCGATTTTTATTTCATATTTAATCTATTACCTTAGTCGTGGTAATATAGATAATCAATGATAAAAAAAATATGGCCAAGAAATCCTTACCGAATTTTCCAAAATAATTACAATATCAACTTAAATTTTTTCCGCCTTTCTATTAATTAAATTAATGAATTAAAATTGTTTTAAATCACCAAAGATTTTAAAAAACGGAGTATTTTATAGGATCATACTCAATTTTTTGCAAAAATTAAAATTAGCTTTAAAACGATTGAATCAAAAAATCTCAAAACAAAATCGATTTTAAATATAATAAAATGGTTTTGTAAACTGATCCAATTTTTTTTGCGTACATGATTTGGAACAGTTAGGTTCGAATCCCAGGAATCTTTAATTTCAGCAGCATCTAAGAGCAGTTGTGCAGGATCGTCGATATTGATTGGGATGAATTTTGATAGGTCAAAAGAAACATGCTTGAGCCAATGAGAAATGTACTTGATACTCTTCATTTCGAATTGATGCAAAGTCTTTTTGCTGGATAAAGATTTACAGTCCTCCTAGAGATTTATTGCCAGTTAACAGAGACTTAAAAATCGCTTCTTTTTAAAAAATCTTTTCATTTTCAATAAAAAACTGAAATCATAAATGAAGACAACTTTAAGAACTTTATTGTATTACAGTATATAAAACATCACAACTTTTTGTATTAATGCCCACTGGTCCAGACATTGGATATTTTGTAATGATTTAGACCTGTTGATTACTGGTTTCGTTTTTTATATATTTCAAAGTTATCGATTGCTTTTAATTTGAAAAAATAAATATTGATTCACTTCAAAAATAAAACAATTGGAAAACATGGAGAGAATTTTGTTACATAAAAATTTTATATTTCTGATAAATTTGGTAAATCAATATTAAAAATTATTGATTTTAAATTTTCAATGAAAAACTAAGAAAATTTTATTAATTTAAAACAAATTACCATTTCGTGTTGATTTTAAAAATAAATTTTAAGCAAAAATCTTTTTTTTACCTTAGGCTCAGGTCATTATTTATTTAACTTTATGTATTTCATTTAACATTATGATTAACTGAAGATAATCCTGGTGTGGTAACCAGTAAAAAATTCAAGAAAGTGTAATATATTCATCTACGAAATTTATTCTGTGTGATATATTTGATTTTAATTTTATAAAGATCTGAAATCCGTCAAAAAACCATAGAGATTCTTGTCAAACTCCTTTTTAATAACTTAATTTTAATTATCTTTAAACTTGATACATACACTTGTATAAAATTGAAACTCATTTTACATTAGAAAAATCGGTAGCTTTTTATAAGGTTAAACTAATGACAAATGAAGATAAAATCAATGAAAAACCTAATTGATTTGTAAGTTCTTTTGTATTCACAACTCTGGATTATTTGGGAAAGAACTCGAAAAACAGAAATCATATCTATACAGGTTGAACTGATCAGACAAAGAATTACTAATATCAAGCGGGAAATGAAATAATAGGGAAAACTAGACACCATGATGAAAAAATTTTAATTTTAGCAAAAGATTTTCGTAATCAGATAGGCAAACTTATGAAACCCTGATTATTTGAATCTAGATTTTTTTAAATTCTTAAGTATAAAACCGATTATATATCAAACAACATTTAAAATTTATTAAAATGATATTAGTTGATATAGAGAAACCGGAAAGACTAATCGGGCCAGACAACAGTAGAACCTAACTTATCAGAAATTTCTCATTCGAAAGTTTTGTGAGTTTTCTTTGCTTCATTTATCAATTGATATATGAATCAAAGAAAATTATCAACGGTTCAACAGTTATCAACAACCAACCTTATTATAACAACGTCTCATGTACGACTTTCCTGTGTAGATACTAACCAAGGCTGCCAGAACATACCAATGCATTTCGATAAAGAAAGGGTACCTGTATTTAGGGCCAATCTAACATAAAAACTAAAACTATTTTAAGGAAATTTTTAATCAATGAAACCTTTATCTTTTCTTCAACTTCCCAAATTCGGAGCTGCATTGGAACACTAAAAGAGTGCAAGAAGTTGCCACCGAAGACTAAACTATCAACTGGTGTGTAAACGCCATGGATCCACCCGCTGGGAATCATGAAAGTGTTTCCTTTTTTCAAATGAACTTTGCCACAATCTGGAATGAGATCGGGGAAAAAACAAGCGGCCTGATCACTTGATAAGCACCACTTCTCATAAGTTTCCAGATTTACTTTAGTTGGTGGAGCAATCCAAAATATCTGAAATCCACTACTAAGTAATATACTTTAAGACAAGATGAATTTTACCTTTTCTCCCTGGAAAATGTGATACCAAACAGATGTACCACCGAGATCAATGTGAAAATCTGTGTAACAACCTGCTACACTCATCAAACAATACCTTGATTGTTCTGTTAATAGTTCTTAAAAGAACAAATAATTTATACTTTCGCACTTTTGGATATGTGAGGGTTTTCAAATAACTTTTATTGTCAATGGTGATATCTCTACATTTCTGTGGCCAGCAATTTTCCAACCAGTCCAACTCAAGAATCACGTCAGGTGCTTTCACAATCGAATCTAATTGACTCTGGCTATATTCTAAGCTTATTACATTTAACAACTGCGTTTTATTGGGGCTCTTATAATATTCGCACCAATCACTCATTTTCATACCAATAGCATCTTGAGTGTGAACATCAACCACGTCTAATATTCGATTTTTCCCCACATGTACAGCTACATTATCAACTGTAAAATCATCAGATGGCAAACTAAACGGAAGTGAGTATGAAATTTTAGCTAACAGTTAGTATTTCAATACATCAACCCAAGTCCTGATTTATTTTTAAATAAGATCGGAGTGGAAAATCCTTCCTCTTCTAATGTTTTCAGGCTAAAATCTAATAACAACCATTAAAAAAAATTAATTTATTTAATTATTAACCATTTCCATTTTCATAACATTTTACGAAATCATTATTATAAATTACTTCGGAATTTAATTTTGATTTCAAATCCCATTTCGTTAGAACTATTTCATCAATGTTTTCATCATAATCAATAAGATTGGCAGAAATCTAAAAATAAAATTAAGAATTGCACATAACAAGTTTTAAGTATTTACACTTTTAGCTGTCCTAGCCTTTGCCATCATAAAAAAATAAGATCAATAAATAAATTAATAACTAAAAATTAATTTCAAAACATCGCACATTACAATTGCATAAAACAGTTACATTTGAAGGTGCATTTAATTAAAAATTTTAATATATTTTAAGTATCATAAATTTTTACATTGAAACATTCAATTTTTACACTTTAAAGTAGATAAAATAAAAAATATAATTGATTGTATTGTCATTAAAACTGTGTAATTGAAGATATGTGTATAGGTTTTCTAAGATAAATAAATTTTAATTAAAATATAAACCAAAAGTATTTGTAAAAATTTCAGAGAGGACAATTGTATTAGATATAACACTAAAAAAGTTCTTAATTAATAAAAAAAATATTAGATTGGTCAAAAAATATTTTCAGACTCAAACAAATCAAGTTTAAAGAACTTTTATGGAATATAAAATATTTTAAATGCAATGTCGTCCATATGTTTTTGGCCACCATGTAAAAATGGACATAATAGTAGATTATAGTTTAAATTAGAAGTTTTATAGTTTGAGCTAATTTAATTTAGATATGTGCTGATGTTAACTTTAAATTTCATTAAAAAATTATTACAAATAAATGTTTTATAATTATTAAAATACATTTGTTATAATAATCAGTTATTTTGTAAATTTTTGTTTTTAAATACAGTCTACCCTTTAGATAGAACAATTCTTTAGAAGAAGAGAATACTTCCACAGACCTCAAGGATCCAGTTATAATACAATATATACTAAGAAAACTGTTAAAAATGGAAGAAATAGTTTGATGGTTTGGGGTGCAATCTGAGAAGAAGGCACCAGAGTTCTCATACGATGTCCGGATCTGATGAATTCTGATGCCTATCAAGATGTATTGAAGAAAGGGTTGCTGCCAATATATATTTTAAAATTGCAGAGCTCCATGTCATAAGTCAAGTTTGGTGACTTCTTTTTCAAAAAGCTCAAGTTATGCGTTCTTAGTGGTTTTCCGTCTCAATTACCAGATTTGAATATAATTGAGCCGTTATTGGTTGATTCTTAAGTCAGAGTTGACTTGTGTAGGTCGGCAAATATTGAGGCACTGTTGAAGATTTCGGAGGAGCAGTGTGCAATGATTCCAACATCTAAGATTAAAAATATCTATGAAAGAATATCACAAAGGATTGAATAGCTAATTTAAAATAAATGTATGAATACAACGTACTAATTTCGAGTATTTTAATTGTTCATGAGATTGAATGTTTTTTACAATTTGCTTGGTCATTTCAAATGTAAATAAAAGATGTGTTAATAATGTTTTAGTCTTGTATTCAAAATGCCTTAAAAATTGATGTTTTTGAAAAAATCTGTTTTTCTACATTTACAATAATAATGCTTTGGAAATTTTTTATTGGAAACAAGTACTTCAACATATTCTCTCATATAGTTAAATAAACACTTAATTACTGATATTGGTCAACAAGAGGCTTAAAATATACCAAATTCTTGATGTCAAAGTTCCTTTTGAATCAGAGATCTCTATCAGAGGTATTGACGAAGCAAATAAGCAAAATATCATATTTTACTGCACACAACCGAATCTGAATTCGAAAGAACATGGTATTATCATAACATTTATAATCGTAACAAGAGTGTTGTGGATCCAATCAAGCTATCAAATACTCTATACTATTAGGATTATTAAATAGCTGAAATCAATACAATTATGAAAAAAATGTGGGGTCAGAACGATCATCAAAACCCATAATATCTGGAAAAATTCGTATCCAGAGCCGAGACAAACATCTAATACTCTCATGTCAATGACAACAATATCTTTGATTTGAAATAAATCATTTTTTTGTTTTTAGTCAAGAACTTTCTACCATATAGAAAAGTTTTATATTGAACTATTTCCCATGGTTTAACTAGTTTCTTGCTAGTTGCTAATACTTGGTGGGTAATCTTTCATTTACAATTTAAAAACCATTTCTTATAAATTATAATACATACAAAAACGAGTTCAAGAGGTAATGGAAAAAATGGCTTTAAAAATGTTAAGATTTTTAGAATCTAGCTAATCAAAGCTTAGCTTCTTAGATAATTATCCAGATCTTTTTATTATAAATGATTCAAATATATGGGTAACTTTTCTTTCCTTAACTGATCTAATTCAATGCTTAACTATTAACTCTGAATCAGATTTTTCAAAAGAGTTAGAATGTATTTATGGTTAATAGTATAATATTTTATAATAACTTGAATATAAAAAATAATTACTTAAAGATGATAAGGGTTTATTATTAAAATTTCAAAAAATATATTTTCTTTATGAAATAAGGAGGCATTATTTCACGTTTTAGACTAATAGCACATCAAATAATTGTATTTCAATAAAACTATAACATTTTTAAAAGTACTACATCCTCATTTAGTAAAAATTTCAAATATGGATAAAATTTAGTTCAGACCTATTTATTTTTATGGATTAAAAAAGCCATGAATTTCAAAGACCATCGAAATATTATTATTTTAAAAATTTATTATATGAAAAACGGCAATCAATAGAAACTAATTATTTTTTTTATTTTTTAAAATTTTTTTTATTTTAAAAAGGTAAAATGCCAATTCTCCTCAACCATCTTCAACATATCGTTGATCTTGACATTATTCATCGGTTAGACGTTGTTAAAGTCGATATTATCGATGTTCGCTGTCATGACACGGAGAATGGATTAACTCTTCCACAAAACTAAGGAATGACAATATCAATTAATCTGACGAAAGACAGTGAACATATGTGGATATGATGCTTTTGAAAGTTCCCTGGTGGTCTTAATGACAATACTCTTTATTGGTGCTCTGATTATTTATCATGTATGTCATTCATCTGAAGACTAATAGTTCACTACAATTGGCATCAATTCAGCTATCACTGTGACTTATATCTCTCAAATACGTTTCATTACAATACATTCTTTTTGGACCTAAAATTAATAAAGCCACTCTTATTCGTGTTCTGCAGTTAAGTCTTTATTTATTTTCTACTTTTACATTGCTGAACATTTATTAATTACCATCAAAAAAATTTTATAATACTAAAAAAATAGCTAGAGCACATAAAATAATTCAATTTTAGATATTATATTTTCTTATTTATTTAAATTATTTTACATTTTCTCATGATATAATGAATAATGAAAATAATATATGATTTTAAAATTAAAAATGATTACACTAAAAATTTTAAATGAGAAATTTGTAACTAAAACGTCACAAAGATTGACCAATGTATGTTATACACAAATATAGAATATTACTAATATTAAATAATATAAATAAAATCTTTTTTTATTTTAAAATGTTTTCATGCTTTAGCAGCAAAGAAAAATATTCATCTGGTTCTATTGTTCTTGGAATTCAGGTTTGTTAAAAATTGCAAAAATCTTCGTGATTATTGATGATCCAATACAAACCACAACTGCTTCCGAAGCATGCAACTAAAAGATGGGATTTGCAGTTTTCCATGGCTTTTTTCTATTCCAGTATCTGAAGTCTTTTTCGCTACGTTATTGTTGACTCTGACCAATATGTCGATTATGTCACTCGTTTTGTAATTATTCTTTATTTCATGACACAGAGCTTGAATATACCAGCTGCCAACAAAATTGTTACGCCAAGAAAAATATCCTGAACAAATTTTTTATTAAATTCGTGCGATCATTTGATTATAGATATATTGTCCGTTTTTAAATAATATAATAACTTGACCACTCTATTCACAGGAATAGGACACTTAAAATTTTTTATTAATATCTGTCATCCTTACGTTGTTAATATAAGTTATAATAATTATATATTTATTATATATATACAGTAGAACCCGGATGTAATAGACTTAAATAATAGTAATAAAATTCATCTTTTCGTACATCTACCTTACTAATTAAAAAACCCGGATATAACAGACCCGGATGTAATGGAGACCATTATTAAATAGGTAATAAAATATCAAAAATTACAATTAAACCTCTGATGTAAGAGATTACTATTACTGTGTGGTCAAACGTAAAACCAGAAACAATAGAAAACTGTTTCTGTAAAGCAGGTTTCAATATAATATTCTCAACAGAGAAGCAGTTGACACAACCTTATATGCAACCGTGATAAACTCCAAGAATTTTATGGAATGGATCGATTGTGATAAAACCTTTATTGTTACGTACAACTTAGGACTGAAGATATCTTTAATCTTGTTCGAAATGAGAAAAAACTCAAGAAAATGTGGAGGGGAATATTGAACTTCAAACTCCAAGAAATTCACCTCGACAAGAAGTTATTAAGGCTCTTGAAATGCTACAAGTCTATTGCAATGTTGAACTCAGAGCTGAATACCAGAATATATATAGATGTTTCTATAACAAGAGTAAACGTTATTTTAATCTTTGGATTGTCTAAGCGCTATCCAGAAATTTTACAATATGTTTCAATTTAATTTTTGCTACAAAAAAGTTTTAATTTTAATTTGACATATTCCTGTGGTTATCTTTAATATAGAAAATATTAGTTAAGGTTTGAGAGTGAAATATTAGCCTATTTTATCGAATTTTCTATTCTCATTCATTTTCATATTTAAAACTTATTTCTATAGAATAACATTCTGAAATATTTTCTTAAATTCTAAAACTTTAATGTTAAAAATGGAGTTCATTTTTTTGTGGAAGGATAAGTCAAGAAAACTTAAAAGTGAATGAAATGTTTTTGGCATACAGAAATAATATTTCTGAAATACGAGATAACAAAACTTTTAATGTCTTCAAACGAATAATTAATTTGTGAATTACGCAAAAAGTAAAGAGAAATTAAATATTAATATAATTAAACACCTCCAGTCTATTTATTACTCAAACTTATCAATGAAATTTTGAGTTAAGTTGCTAATTAAAACAAATTCAGTTGATAGCCACAGATTTAATATTCATCACAGAGAACAGAAATTCAATGTATGAATATCAAAATAAATGAAATAAAAAAGTAAGACTTATTTAAAATTATCTTTATAAATTAATTATTTATAAATTTAAATAATAGTAATAGTAACGGAAAATTAAATATTAATATAAAACAATTATAGAATTTATATGAAAAAATATTATCATGTCTAAATGAAATATTATATATAATTATCACTAAAGTTAAATTTGAAAATATCGAACTGAACCTGGTACAGTTGAATATCCAATTA
>JBBMKC010054340.1:0-17716 GCA_037834085.1 Bipalium vagum | reverse complement strand
ACAGAAACAATCGAATATTTTTTCTATATATTTCTGAATAATTTTCTATATATTTTGAATAATTTTCTATATATTTTTGCATAGAATTATATATATAATTTGAATATTCTTCTATATATTTATGCATAACCCTGTAATAATAATAAATATTAAATTGATTAATATTAAAGTAATATATTTAAACAAATGAAAATTTTAAGCTATTATATGAAAATACATTTGCTATGTAATATTTTAGCTAAAACCAAAATTTGATTTGTTTTAAAATACTTTACATTAACATTAAATGCAAATTGCCAAAAATTATGCATATTAGTATATATTTCATAAGTCATTTATTTTGTGAAAAGATATATTAATCATAAAGTATAACAATTTTCATATAGTAAAGTAAATTTACAATAAAACTATTTATTTATGGATATATCAAGTATTATAATTTTCTCCGAATGTTCATTACTGATATGGTTTTCACAGATGTCTCAAATTTGTTTAGAGACTCAGCCTTTTCATGATGGAAAATTATATCATTTTCGTTTTTTCAACAACTTGGTTATCAGTACTAGTATTCTTAATTGTTCAAACGCAATTATTAGAAAAATGTTTAACATTTCTTTGTTCGATACGAGTTGTCTTAAACTCAATTTTTTCAAAAATAATTTCCGACATGAAATACTTTTTTACAATCTGGAAATATTTCCATATTATTTCAGCTGCTTTATACCACATTCATTCAAAAATTTGTCTCATCACCGGACTTAAGGTGAATTAAGAACAAAAACAAAAAATTGATTGATTTTAGAGAACTAAGTCGTCCGATATTTCATAATGAATGAGTTTCATGAAATCGATGGTTTATAATAATAAATTGATACTGTAATAAAACAAGCAATTTAAATTACTATTATAATAATATATTATAATAGGTAAGACAAATCAAACTTTGAAGACAGGACTTTAATTTTCAATGTCAACTATTTTAAAAATATAAATTTTTAAATTTTGAAACAAAAAATAGTAAAAAATCACAATAGTCAATATTTTCTTAAAAAATGAACTCATCACTTTGTGACAGACTGTAAAACACAGCTTTAATATCCCATAAAAATTAGATCACATTTAGATAACTTAAATAATGTTCAACCACTAATATTTTCATAAATATTGGTATATATAGGTATTTTACTGTTTTTGAATTGCATTTTCAACACATTATTTGGTAACAATATTATGTTTCTAACGAATTCCTTAAAATAATTTTATATAAATATATTTTTGCTAAAATATTATTAGTTCTCGGAGTAAAAATTAAAATATCATAACATATTTATTCAATAAAATCAGCTCTGCTCGATATATTCTCCATGAATTCTGACACACTTTTCAAGTCGATAAATCTAGCAATCGAAGTATCGGACAAAATCTTCTTTTTCAATCTTTTTGAGCTCCTCATTTACAGCAGAAATAAATTCTTCCCTTGAACTGCGAAAAACCACTTAGCCACAGTCGAAAAAGATGGAGCTTCACTGCCAAAACCTTTTTCATCCTTTCGAATGATTCAATGGCTTTTAATTCACATTGATAGTCATTTAGCATGCAAGTGAGCAGCTGTTCTTTTGTCATCGGAGTATAACTCATTTGTACTTTTATTCAGACTTTCATTTTCATCACCAGTTTTTTGGAATCAATCCCAAGCAGTCGTCAAAAGGGAGTGTGGCTTCTGACGACTGCTTGGGAATGACTGCGAGAAATTTTGTTAGAACATTCGTATCTTTGTTTTTACTATTTTTTCTAAAAAGTAATGATAATAAATGAAGAAAGAATGATAATTTTTAGTAAATATTTATATTTTTTAGCCAGAATTTCCTTTTACATTATGAATAATTATTTAAAAAAACTAAGTAATAATAATAAAATAAAATTAATAAAAATCAAAATAAACACAAGTTAATTGTAATAATCACATAAATCAATTGTTTTTTCTGATTTTTGGGATATTTCGAAGTTTCGGTATCTTATAAAAAATTTATTTATTTTGTATATTGAACATTTAAATTGTTAAGAATAGAAATTGGGGGTTTACAAAAAAGATAAATGAATTTATTTACTAACTACTTATAATATAATTAGTTAGATATTAAATTACTTTTCTCAAAATTTGTTATGGGTATTCGACATGATAGATCCAAATGATGGTACACTCATCATTCATTTTGGACTAATTTAACTTATCAAAAATGTTTGCCATAGTAATTGTTAGCTACTCTGTTTTCACTCTCGATCTCTGACATTATAACAATTAGTAACGATTCAAAAGGTTATTAAAAAAATGCTGACTGAAAACCGCTTTATTATGTAACGAAAAATAAAAATAATTTTAAATTGATATTTTATAATCCTCATAGTAATGAAATATAATTATTGGGTTATCAAACATGATATTTGTATTTAATAATATTCGAAATTTCACCATTTAGTTTTTGTGCTGATAATCTACATATTTCCCATGTTTAAACCAATCTTCGCGAGATCTGTTGATTAATCAATTTTAATTAAAATTAATATATTTGAAATCAGTTAAGTATGAATATTTCCTCGGCAAGATGGTTTCTTAATCCGCCTGAAACATTAATATTGTGTTTGGCTGTAGCGCTACTATACAGCAGACAATATCAAATTGGTCAAGAAATTTAGTACAATAATTTTGACCTCTCAAATAAGCTATGTGGTCGCCTAGAATCAAAGATTAATTTTGAATCTTATCCATCTAAGATTGCCTATTAATTTTCGGTGACGTTTTCTTTCAGCAAGCAAACAATCTTAAATCATTTACCTCAAATAAGAATAATGAAAAAATTGCTTAATTGGGTTCCACACGAACTCCATGAAAAAATAGAAATAACATTTTTTGAAACCTTTCTTCATTTTATTTTCTAGCCACAAATCATTTTTAAACAGAATTTTCTCTTGTGACGAAAAATGAATCAGATTTGACCATATAAAACGTTTAAAACAGTGAAAAAAGAAGAATCACCAAAACAAATTCTGAAGAGTAATATTCATCAAAAGATGCTCTTGGTGAGTGTTTGGAGGTGTAGCTTAGGTGTGATTCATTATAAATTCATGAAAGCAGGGCTTATCGACCACAGAAAAAATATATACTGTAACCAGCTAGACTTAATCAACAAAACTTAAAGAAAAAAATCCCATATTACTCAATAGATCAATAGCTATCTTATTGCATGATAACGCTAGAGCGCACACTGCACAAGTAGCTTTGGAAAAACTGCATGAATAGAAATTAAAAAATTCTTAATCACCTTTCATATTTATCAGATATATTTACAATTCTTTAAAAAATGGACAAAATTTTATTAGAAAAACAATTCAATTTCGATAATTATGTAAAACTGGCCTTCCTGTAATTCATAGACACCCACCCGTCATGGTTTTATATGACAGATCTGAACAAACCGTTACTTAAATGAAAAAATGTGTAGATAATACTAGTATAGTTGTATCTTTTGATGAAAAACATAATTCCGTGTATTTTGAATTTATCAATACACAAAGTATTTCATTTTACACATTTCATATTCGACAATCTGATAGATTGTTTGGTTAAAATGTTTCTTGTTACTGATTTTAAATACTTAATTTAATAAAAAATCCATTTAATCATTTTTCAAACAAAATTCTATACATGTTACTGTTTTAATATTAACTAAACACACTCAGCCTTACATACAAATCTTTAATTACGGTTAGGTTCAAATGATGATAGGTTAGTTTAATGGAGAATATTTTTCAGAACAACTAATGAACACCTTCCCGAACCGAATCCACAAATATAATGTCCCACTTATTCTGTCAATATCTTTAACCTCGTCTCTCAGAACTCTATCGAAATATGACAATTATGTAAATTTTTTAAAACGATTTCCATAAAATTTCGTTTAACTTAAGATAATGATAATTTAAAAATGACGTCTAATAAAATTAATTTAGAGTTAAACAATTAAACATTAAAAAAAACTAAATGGAATTGGATTTGGATCCTTGACATACCACGAGCTCTCTGTAGTGGTTACTCAAGCTCAACGCAGTCATACTGACAGGAAAACCATAGCAAATTATACCTCATCAAATTTTTCGTTGAATAATTTGATCGTTTAAGATTTTCGTTTCGGAATGGCTTCTTAAAATGTTGTCTCTGTCGAGTTTTTGCGAACTCTTTCTATAACTTATCGAGGCCAAAACAAAGCAGTCTTCGAGTATCAGAATCTTATTCATGCATTCGTTGATGTAAGTCTCTGAATCCATTGTGATCTGCGAAAATAATTGACTCCATATACCACATCTGCAAACTTCTTGTCAAACTAATATTTAGGGCCAAATTTGTCAAATGAAATATTTTTCTTTGTCACTGATTATTTCACCAGGTCTGATAAAATCCCTTAATAGGGGTTAATTATTTAAAAAAAGTAATTTCCCTTTCTACCATTCAGACAGAAGGAAAGTAATTACTCTGCAATTATTGCTGCAAAGTGAAATTTATTATTATTATCCTTATTATCTTAATTATTTTCTCAACTTTTAACAGGGTGTAATCTTCAAAACTGTTATTTTCAAAAACATATGCAAAATATCATAATTTCACAGAAATGTTTTCGAGACAACTCATAAAATCTTAGCCCCAAAATTATTAAAATAAGAATGTCTGAAAAATAAAAAAAAAAAAGATAAAATAAAATTAATTATTAACAATCTATTATAGTTATTTATAAAACAATTTTACTTTTGCTGACTTCAACTCAGACCCCTCGGTGAACTACCCGAACCTACGGCCACAAGTAACGGTGAAATAGATTTTAAAAATATTCACACCGTAATTGTCTGTTTACCAAAAATTAATAAATGAATAAATATTATACCAAAGATACTAGAAAAAAGTTTATTAAAAACCATAATATTATTGCTCATCAATAAACGTGTAAACTTCAGATTCCTCACTATTAATTGATCCCTTTGGTTCACTCAGAAATAGCCTCTTGTTGAGAAACTTGGACGTAAAATATGCAATGATGGTATTTCAATTTAATGTTTAATTCTCGAAATTTAATCTTCCACGTAGATATAACACGAAAACGTTATGTATACATACATGTATATTAGTTAAAAATTCAATTCTTTTAACGTAACGTAATCAAAATTAAATCTCTTAGAATTTTCTGCGGGTGGTTTGGTTTAACCAAGCCTTCTTCTTGTATACTAAATTCTATTTGTTTGTTATTCCTCTCGAAATCCTAAATGGAATTAGACAATATTTTTGAGCAATTACATCTTCAAATTTATCAACTTTTTAAGTATTTTTCAATGGTTTAATTTTCCTAAAGAAATCATGGGAGAATACGTTAATTTGTTGAGAAATGTCAGAATTAATATTAGTAATATAAATCATTTATTATTATTATTCTACGGGTTCTTCTGACTCTTGTGATCCTTAAAGTCACTTCGTGTTATGCTTTTGAGCAAGCCCAACAAATTTTTTTCAAATGTTTTTTATATACATGTAGGTAGACATCCATTGAATATAAATAATCAGATATAATAAACATAATATCTTAAAGTACCTTGAAATCAATAGAAATTATAAACGTGAATAATTGAATGGATCACGAAAAAAATAATTCACTTTTTCAGATTAACTGGTTGTTGTTTAGGTAATTATGATTTTTAAATACTACGATTATGATTTAACTACCAAGATCGAGAGTCATAAGATGACAATTAAAAATAAAATTTGGCAAAACCATTATTATCCTTGAACATCTATTTTCACTTATTGTGTATGTATTATAAAAATTTATTTTAATGAAAACTGTTACTATTATATCTTAAAAGTAACTTTCGCTCGAAAATCGATAACTCCTCACTTTATAATCTTGTGCTAGTCTTACTATTGTAGCTACGGAAATTTAAACACAATTGAATCAAAACCCAACAGTAAAACCTTATCCGTACCTAAATTGAATCAACACAATCACAGTAAAATTTATTGACACGCACAAAACAAAGCACATAAAAATCCAAAACTGTCAAATAATCAAGGTTCTATAAATCACATAACCCACTGATCCAATGTCAATAAAAATATAACAATAAGTCAACTTCCTTAATATCAAATGATCACAAAAAATATAACATAATAATGAAACGATTTATGAGAATTTAAAAACAAATAATCACAAATCACAAAAAAAATAAAAGTTAATCAATAACAATCAAACCAGGAGCGATAAGTGGGCACCGGGTCGTCCTCTAGGTCCTCTTCAGGTCACCTAAGGATTCTCAAAGGGTCCCCTTGATAAATCTTGCATCGTCATCATAACTGAAAATATTTGAAAATTTACTGAATCAATTAAAATCTTCTTTTGGAATTGAAAGAATGACGAAATAATCTGCTCTTTCAAACGAAATTGTCTTCAAAATAATCTTGTGCTTTCTGGGCAGTTTTCTGGGAATAGCCGTCTCTTTATGTAGTCTTAGAGTTTGGTCAGCGATCAACAATCTCTACGCTTTGAGACGATTATTTCCTTCAATAGCTCATTAATTCTACCTTAATCTACACGCAGAGAGATTAATTAAAAAAGATGTATTGTCCTCACAACGAGACATAATTCCTAAGTTAAACCCGTATTACCATCATACATGTATATCACAATCTCGATGGGGAGATTTTAATATAATACTTTTTGGTAATATTTTTTTAATATTAGAAAAGTTTTTAATTATTAACGTTATTACTATTATTTTTTTCACTCAACACCTTCGGGTTTTGTGCCTTTGGCAAACCAAACAAAACATTTTAAAATTGTATTTTCAAGGACAGAACTTGATTTCTTAAATAAAAATATAATTATTAATTAATTTAAAATTATGTATTTCAAAAATTAATTTATGTATAAAAATACTGTAAAAATAAATTAGTAACATAAAGTTACTTTATAGTTATTATTTAAAAATTAAGTTTCTAAAAATATAATAAGATTAAAAAATTATGTGAAATCTAAAAATATATTAAAAATAGTAAAATCAAGTTGCGGATTATAAGTTCTTAATCAGTAATTAATAAAAATAATTATTTAAGGTTGAATCAGAATCCAAAATGTCTTCAATGAATGAAATGAACTTTTTTATTTGTTTTCTTGGTACCGTAGATACTCCAATATAAGTCGACCTCGTGTATAAGTCATAAGAAATTCTGTGAAAAACCGTATGACTCTTATATAAGTCGAAGTAAAAATATATGTCTGGGTAGTTTCCTCTTTCGTACATTTGGAAAATAACAAAATAACAAGGAAAAAATTTCAATCTTTTGATACTTTATTTATTCAAAACCACAAAATTTGGAATCCGAGTCCGATTGAAGAAGTTGTAATGCCTGCTCATTAGTCATATGGTCTGAATAGAAGTCGTCATCATCCGATTCGTCATAATCTTCGGTAGCTGTGGTGTCATCTATCCCAGAGTATGTCGGCTTCAGCTCCGTCCATCTTGTTTGATACCCCGGTCTTCTTGAAGCTGTATGAGATGAGTCTATCTTCTCCCAGGCAGTTTTAGTCCACCATTGGTTAAAACTGTTATGACTCTTATATAAGTAGACCCCATTTTTTCATCAAATTTTATAGAAAAAAACCTCGACTTATATTCGAGTATCTACGGTATCTTTTTGTGTTCTGCACATCAAGTATGATGGAGAATCAAATTTTTAACTGGAACCCTTGAGAGTAGATACCGAAGGATGTTCTATCATCTTCTTTACACATGCTCCGAGTACTGTCTCGTAAAACACTAATCAAAATTGTGGATATTTAATAATAACTAACTTTATTTAAAAAAATCTTGAAAATCATGTTATCTTGTTTACTTCGATTTATTGTCTTAATTTATTATTTATTATCTCATAATAATAATCAAGAAATAAAAAAATAGAGAAAAGTGAATATAAGAAAATTATTAAAATTCCCTATTCATATGGATTAAAAAATTTTGAAAGTAAAATATCGCAGATCATAAATGAAGACGGATTAAGGGTAATATCTGTAACTTCAAAGACAGAATTTTTAAAAATCAAAACAGTAACTCCAAAACCAATGCAAGCTAATATTTTGTATATATTTCAATGTCATGGATGTGGTTATTTATACATAGGGAAGACATAGACGCACCTCAAAACGCGAATTAGTGAGCATTCCCAAAAAAGTAGAACAAGTAAAGTGTTAGGTCATAGTTTTGACTGAAAAGAAAGAAAAGGAAATAAATATGACAATGAAAATGGATTTTGTGTAGTAATGAACACTGCGCATCGAATCTAATTTCTCTTGCGTGCGTTCCTGTTGTTCCCGTATTATTGTATGCCTTAGAGCTATCAAACTATCCTTCTTTAATATAGGTAAGGTTGCTGGATCCCAATATCCTATGATCCATCTCCTATCAATTCTATTTTCTTCTAGAGTCTTCTTGACTTCATATCCTATTACTATCTTCCCCTCTAGTAGCTTACTTAAGTCTAACTTAACAGTCAATTCGTCCATTTGTCCTTCTGCTATTTCCTGGGTTATTCCATTGTTGATTGCTCTGTAAACTGCTACATATGCGCGAGGAGTTTATATAGAGGGATAGTAAAAATTTCCTCGACTATCTGATAATGCACCTAATGGAATCATTCTGCTCATAAACATTGGAAAGTCTACTTTGACGTCCAATATCACTATTTGGTTTATATCTGGCTTTGATAACCAATTGCTATCTGCACATGGATACTTCTTTATCCAATCCTTTGGTGGACTAAAGTCTCCTTTCTTGTTGGGCTTCATTCTTTCTTCTTGAAGCTGGTTATTTCAGTAGTGGTAGGCCGGCTTGGGATTAAATAAATCGGATCTTTCACCTGTTTTTCCCCACGAGGAAGGAAGATATTTTTATTGGGAGGATAAAATGGTGCCAAACCAATGCAACGCAAGCCATATACAAGAAATATGATAAGAAATATATTAGTATATGGACAGGTTCTATTTTCGAGAGATATCGATTTCATATATGTGCTGATTTTTGAAGTTGCTATGAAAATGGACAATATATGAAAAAAAACTGGCATAAAGAAAGAATCGATGTTGATAAAAAAGCTTTGATTGACTTCTATGATGACTTAAGAAAATGTGATAATTATTACACAGTAAATCCTTGTAAATTAGGTGATCAAGGAATTATATACCAGGTTGATTAAAGGTTATTTAGACATAAACCTAAATATCATCGAGGCCGTGCAAAATCTGGGTACTTGGAATTGCAGGTGATAAAATCGGTTTCTATTTGAAAGAATTTATTCGGAAGGATAATGTTTTCAATGATGATTGGAACAATCTTATGAATCTAATAAAAGTTTAATTGTCATTAACATTGGCATGCCATACTTGACGTCCAACCTGACAATCTGTTGAGTATCTGGATGTTTCAACCAGGTTCTGTCGACATAAGGTCTTCTTGCTAGCCAATCTTCCTCTGGAATAGGATCACATTCTGCCTGTTTTTTCCTAGCTGGTCCCCATTCTTTGTTATTTAGTATTAATAAAATTTATAAAAACAATTTGCTATTTTAGTCGATTAAAAACCATAGGTAAAACACGCTTCTAAACACCTAACCGTTAGGCTCTTAGCTCGCTCCACTTTTTAAGAGACTTAAAAGTTCCCTTATTCTGCCTGAATCATATCTTGATAATCTCTTAGTTTTGCTAAACAACTTTTCTTAGGTAAGGTCAAGGGTTTATTCATATTCCTATTGTTCTTTAATAACTGATTTTCTTTTCTTCCCTGGAAATGAAAGAAGGGTACGGAATTTAATTATTGCTCTATATATTAAAAATATATAATAAAAATGATATGATTAAATTTATATAGATAAAAATATATACTCATTCGTTGTTATTTAACAATTTTGAAGATTAGTTTGATTATATATTTGTTCTCGATCAGAAATTTTTTTGATCTATCACTAAATTATAAATATAAATTTATATAAATAAAATTTCGTTTAATTTCACTTGGACTTAATTAAAATCTGACAATATTGTGGCAATTTGATTTAAAATACCTGGGCCAAAAAAGTTTTCAAATAAATTATCTAGATTATTATAATCCATGGAACAAAATTGATTATTTAAACAAATATTTTTAAACTATTTAAATAATTATTTTTAATAAAATTTTAGATTTCTTTTATAATTTTTTTTACAATTTCTTTCCTGAAAAGATCCCTGGTGTTTTCTTCCCAAGGATTATTGGCTTATTCAGGTCTATTTTCCTTAGTAAATAGTTAATCTTCTGTTTTTCTTGAATCACGAATGAGGAAATAGAAATTATTACTGGTTTCTTGCCCGATGGGCAATACTTCATGATCTGATTTTGAAAATGTAGAATTATTAATCGTTATATATACGACTATATAATTTAGTAATTTTAGTAATTTAAATTTATTTTAAATACTTTTCATTTATTCTAAGTAATAATTATTTATTTTCAGTAAGTATTATTATTAAAGTATTTGGCTTATTTCTTTTAAAATTAAATTTAACAACATTTAATCATATTTATATATTTGTTAAGATCCTAAAAGATGGGTAGATGGTAAAGGTGGAGCTTAATATATTTAGTTCTTAACGAGTGATGGTTTTTTACTCTGGTGTTCGGTTATAATCGTTTAAAATAACTGAGAGAACGAATTAACTTTAATACTTTTATTTTGATTCAAATAAAGGTTAAGTTTACAAATATGGGATATCGACCTTGATTGACTTGAATAGATTTTATTAATTATATTTATTATTTAAGAAAAATCCTCTCGCACTTAGGCTCAGAAAAATATATCTCACTGCCCTACTTAGCGTGTGAAATATAAACAATAAAAAAAATGTTATAGTATTGGGAATTAAAAAAGTTATAATTCTCAGTCCTGGCCTGAGTATTTATTTACTAATTATAGACAAACTGTGCCTTGTCTGACAAGACACGCCTGCTTAATTAAATAAAAATAAAATATCAATTAGAGATTTTACTTTATTATTGACAGTCGATGCTAGTCTTGCGAACCTTAGTTCCAAGCTAGTATTTATTATATTTTTTATAATATTTTATTAATTTTTTTTATAATAGACTTTATTACTTGGAAGTAACAAGTTGCAAATAAAGAGGATTAAATAATATTTTATCAAATGACGAAATTGAATATATGAATAAATAGTATCGTTATTATTATTTTAATTTTTAGTATTGGATACACAAAAGAACTTTGTTACACGAATGTAACAAGTAGATAATATAGACTAAAAATAAAAATTACTTTTAAAAACAAATCAAAAGAGCATAGATTGAATATCTTTATTTTTATATTTCTTTTATTTGCTTCCTCGCTCTAGTTTGATGATCTCTATATAGTTGTCTTCTTGTAGACGAATTGGTTTGGTTCGTGAACTGTTCGGGCTATAAGCGTTGGTTGTAGTACAATGTCTTAGGCTTGAGTACCGTATGAATTATCTATTTCAGTAGGCCTGATATTCTGTTTGTCGTAGTTGGTTATAGTATAAACTTGTTTGGTTTATTTAGAATAGAACGCGGTATGAACTTCGTGTTCTGACTTGTGGTACAATTATTCAATCGGCTTTTTGGTTGTAGGCACTTGTCTGTTTAATTTCTGTTTGACGTAGTCTTATTCTCGTTTGTAGTCGTATTTTGCTTTCTTTTCCTTTTTATTTTTTGCTTTTTTGTCCGTCTTTATGCTTTTTCATTCCTTTTTATACTATTCCTTTTATTCTCTTTTTTATAAATAGTACCTTTCTTTTTTAATTTTTACTCTACTGTTTAACCTTATTTCTATTTTTATTACCCATTTAATTTTTTACTATAAATTTTTCACCTATTTTTTATTATTAGTAACTTTATCTAACTTTATTATACATTTTCTTTATTTTATAAATAAATAATAAATAATACAACTGTTGATAATAATATAACTATAATAATTTATAACTTATTATAACTCTTATTATAAACACTTATAACTTAATAATTAATATTTAATATATATAATATTATAATTTTTTTATAATAAGGAGGATATCAAATACACAATTAAAGTTTTGTTTGAAAAAATGATCACACAAGATAAAGATGAATCAGATCAAAAATAAAAAAAATAATCAAATATACAATTTTGTTTGAAGTAATGGTCACATGATAAAGATTAATCACATCAAAATTAAATTTTTTTTAAAGTAATAATCACACAGGGTAAAGATTATATACACAGGATTAATAATGTTAACTAGTTTTTTGGCTTGGATTGGCTTTGACTTGGTCGTCTTGAATTATTGGGAACGGAATTGGTTGACTTTGACTTCTTTGATTTGTTTGGTTTGCCTGGAGTCTCCACATATTAATCATATTTAATATTTTTAATATTTATTTATTTTAAATTGAAAATTCTTTCACGGACAAACTAATTTTAAAACTAAATATGTTCTTGCTAGTTTGCGGACCGTATATTATTTTAATTTAAAAAGAAGAGTAAATAGTGTGACATTGATTTATACATTATATATTAACATTTATTATTCATAATATTTTTAATTATACATAATTTCTGAATCAATTTGAGACTACAGGATAATGAAAATCTAAAGAGTAAGATCAATAAAAATAACAAACAAAAAGATAAGATCAATTAAATGTTCAATGTTTTTAAAGGATCAGTAAAATGTTAGTCTAAATAGCTTGGGCTGTGGAGCAAGAATTATTTGTGGATCCCATCAGAAAGAAGGTTAATAAAACAAATCAATACTATCAATAGACAAGGAAATTCTTTTTCGATATGTAAAATGAACTCATAATGGTTTTCTCACTAAAATGTTGGTGAAAAATTGGATGTTTGCGATTTTTTATATTCTCATTGTTGCTTTTAAACTTTAATATATGATTTATTTTAAAAAAATTGTTGTTATTTGGTACCACCTAAGAGTTAGAATTAAGTTTACATTTGATGTACTAAATATTTAACCGTGTTGTTGATAAAAATTTTCTTCAGTTATCTTCCTTATTTCTGGTAGCGTCTAAGTACTGTTTAGCCTTATCACGTAATTCTTAATTACATTAAGAATAAAAATATAATTAGTGACCATGGAATTCAATTTCAAAACATAATATGATGTATAATGTGGATGAAACAGTAAGAAAGATGACAAAGATACTGTTGACACTGTTTGTCAAAAATTTCTGTTATCATTAGAAAAATGTCTAGATTCAGAATAAGAGGCATTTGTGCACCTTCTTTCACTGGCTGTCATCTTTAATGTGACTGAATCAACCAAGTTTGTAAATGATTTACATTTATCCTATGTATTATATATTTTGGATTGATTCAGAACTTGAATATAGTCGTATTCCAACTGTATTAACACCATAGACTACAACTTTCTTAGTATTCGATAGAGTCAGGAGTCTGATTTCAAAGAAAGTCAAGGGTTTTTTTACACAAAAGTTTATTTACATAACGAAGAAAAGTATGTTGGAAAATTATAAAAAGAATCGCGATCAGTAGTATGGAAATTATTAAAATAAACCAACACCGAAGTTTTAAAAAACAAGTAAAAATACATATTCTCATCCTCATATATTGGGACAAAAATAATGTTTTTTATATTTTAAAGCTTGGATCTCTATTTATTTTAGTAATTTCCCTACTACTACTCTAAAAAATAAATACAATGCCGTCCATATGTTTTCGACCACTTCGTAAATATCGAAATAATAGTAGATTACGAATTATATTAAAAGTTTTATGATTTGAACTATGTTAATGTTAACTTTAAAACTAACTAAAAAGTTATTTTAAAAAATTATTGTATAATTATTAAAATATATTTGTTATGTTAAGGCGTTTTTAAAATTTTGATGTCATTTAAATATATAAACTATTTTAAGGATAAATTAAATTTTTAAGTAAAATCTATATGTGTACAACATTTTGCTAATGCTTAAGTAATATATTTTTTTAATTTTAGAAATTCTTTTTTTAAATATGGCTAAGATATCCATAGATATTCGGAAACTGGTGATTAGGAAATTGAAAGGTTTGTCCCATAGGAAAATTTCAAATGAACTCTAGTAGGGTGTCCGGATCGGATGAATTCTGATGCCTACAAGGATGTATTGAAGAGAGGATTGCTCCAAATATATCATGCAGAGAATATATTTCAACAAGACGGAGCTCAATGCCACAAATCAAAATTGGTGTCTTCTTTTTTGGACATGAAAAAAATCTGCGTACTCAGTGTTTGGCCGACTCAATCACCAGATTTGAATATAATTGAGCCGTTTTGGGCTGACCTAAAAGCCAGAGTTCATAGCTGTAGGCCGACAAATATTGAGGTACTGTAAAGGAATTGGGAGGATTCCAACATCTGAATTTAAAATTCTATTTGAATGCATTCCAAGAATGATGCAAGAGGTCATTAAAAAAAGGCATGAGTACAAGATACTGAATTCGAGTATCGCGATTGTTCATAAGGTTGACATTTTATTATTATGTGTTTGATCATTTGAAATGTAAATAAAAGATATTTTATTGACGTTTTAGTCTTGTATTCAAAATGACCTAAAAAGACGAATTAACATGAATAATAAGTAAATATCTTAATTATACTAAAGATAAATTTAAATAAAAATATTAATACAATGTAAGTATATTAATTCTTTTATAATAAAAAAAGAAGGAAAATTATCATATAAATTTTATACACAAATATTAACTAATAAGAAGGAAATAAGTTATATAATTATTAAAAATCCTAAAATGTTGCAGAATATTTTTCAACTCATTTTTACACAACAGATAAAATAAATAGATTTATACATGATTATATTTTTTAATATAATATAATTCTTTTAATATAAGATATTGGTTTTCCCTAGGATTTTATGATGCAGATGGATATAAAAAACAAACCAAATTAGTTTTACACAAAAGGGAAAATTAGTGTTTTCTCAATTATATTTTTTAGCTTCTTCACTTGGTTTAAATATGAAACTGCTTTTTCTCTTTCGAATATGGACTTAAGTATTTTATGTCCACGAATCTTGGGTTCTGGTGTGGATATTTTAAAAGGAATGGCTGGTGTTGGATTCAATATTTCCTCGTTGGCTTTTTTATATTTGATACTTGTTGTTACTGCTTTTAATTCATTTAATATTCGCAGTTCCACTTTGAACCATAATTCCCTTAGCATATGTGTAACTTTTACACACTGCACTTTAGTCCATTCTTGCGCTTGTCGAGTGTTCATGGCGATATCTGGAATATCTAATTTCTTGGCTGCCTGTTGCAAACGCACAGTGTCTTGCGGAATTATATTCAATAACTGTTTAAGATGCTGTAGCTGAGGTATATCAATATATATATATATATCAATATATCAATATATATATATATCAATAAAGGCCACAGATCCTGTATGAATGCCGCAAATGGTAAATAGATATTCAATTTGCTGGCATATGACGATTTTGTTTTTTACCACTTCTTGTATTGCCTTCCATGTTTTTGGTTCATCGCGGCCTTTTTGAAACGAGTGGTCTTCGATGCCTGTCATGGCTACATTTAGTTTAACAAACCTCCTGGGTGCGACTATCTCAATAAGTATCGTACTACCGATGATCCATAATGTGAACTGCTAATAGAGCGTGCGTTTCGATATCGGAACTCGCTCTGAAAGTAGTCACCTCTACTCATACAGCATTATTTTGTATGTACTCAAATTCCGCTCTGGGTAGATAATATGCGTTTTTGTCAATATAGCTTGGTATACCATATCAGTTTCATTGTAATTTAAAATGGTGTTGGTTGAAAACTCTAGGCCATATAAATCTTCCACTACAATTACGGTTTCGCACTTGGTGGTCTCAAAGCATAATGATCTGGCCCTGCCGGATAGACCAATCGCTTGGATAGAGTGGTATTTTTCTACTAAAGTTTGGTAAGGTTTACCGCCTACTCTAAGGGTGATTGTCTGATTACATACATGAATGTGAAAATTTTAGTGTTTGTATGTTGTTTCTTTGATATGGGGAATGATATCCTTAAGATATTTAATGCCTGGATTTCTAATGTTATAGATGCACATGACGGGTTTTGATATACTGAGGAATTTACATTGATTTTGCATAGATGCTACTTCTAATCTTATGTTGTTTGGAAAAAATAGATCATCGTAGTTGTTGATTAGTTTGATGCATTCTTGATAAGGGGGTTTTTGGTACTTAAAGATGTGTAATATGGTTTTTTCATCACTATTGGGTAGGTAGTGGCTTAAATTTATTTTTAAATTCTTGGTAATATGGTCTTGTGTAACTTGTCGGGTTGGTGCTGAGACACTTGGTTGATTGGCATTGTTGCATTTGGTTGTGACAGTATTTTGGATGATTTTGTAGCCTGTCCTCGTCTCTGTACTGAATTTTTTGGGTCAGGAACTTGGTTCATTTCTATAAAAAAATAAAAATATTTTGTCGTAACACCAGTCTATATTCGAAATCGTATAGCTGTGTGTTAGCAATTATTTTAAAATATATAATATAGAAACATGGTAACTTTAATAAGATACCTGTTTCATACTGTAATTGCTATAAATCAGTTGATTCGTATACAACTGATGCAACCATTGAGGATATTTCACTTCCTCTACAAGGGTTTTTACATTTTCTTTTAATAATATATTTTATTAAATAAAAGGAAAAAATGTAATAACAGTAAAAGACATAAAGGTTTTAATGATAATAAGAGCAAGGAAGGAGCGATTTGACCGGGGAATCAAATCAAGGATCAGATTTTTCATAATTTCATTGTTATTTTGAAATTTTCTATTTATTTGTTCAACAAAGATAAGATTTTTGAATCGTTTTACAGGTGGATCTTTATGAGTATCCAAAATTTTATTTAATCGGTCAATTGACATTTTTCGGGTTGATTCGTTTTTATAAATAATAAAGGATGTTGATACCGAATCGATTAACTCCCACTGGTTTTTCACCAGAATTTGTTTTCTCCACTCTACGGTATAATTACCTGATACAAAGTCTGTAAGAATAATACTCTTTTTTTTTATCTAAAATGCCACAAAAAATTCCTCTATACTTATTAGGACAGTAGAGTATACAAATGATTCTTTCTGATTGATTCGTCTGATAGAACCAGGATCGTTCACCATGAGATATTCTCATAGGGATCGTAATTCTTTTAATCTGAATCTTCTTTTGTATTTTGCACTGATGAAAAGTATTGCATTCGTAGATGGTAATGGTCACTATATTTTTTAGGGATTTGTTTAGATCTTTTAAAATAAATACTTGCAACTCAGGATATACGTCTGATGATAGAATAGAAAATTTATCAGCACTCACGATAATTTTAATATCTACTGAAGTATTTGAGTTTATTATAATAGCTAACGCCGTTTTGGCTGGAATTATTGAAATATTAGTGAAACATCTATTGATATTTAAAGTATTAATATTATTGTGGAGACTACGCCCAAATTTTACAGCAAAATCAACTTCAACAGGATTAGCCAATATCAACCCAAAACCAGGCGGATCAACCAACATCGATTGATAA
>JBBMKC010054239.1:0-17721 GCA_037834085.1 Bipalium vagum | reverse complement strand
GGATCACTCTCAACCAGTGCTTTCAAATCGTCATTGGAGATGGAAGATCTTCGCCCACGACCATCTTTATCTTGAATATCTTCATTTCCATCCTTAAATCTCTGGAACCAGCGTTAAGCGCTACGTTCGCTAGTGGTACCTTCTCCAAAAATGCGAAGGATATTTCGAGCCGTTTGTGCAGCAAAACCACCCATTTTGAATTCATATAAGAAAACTGCTCTAGTTTGAGAGTCGTCAATCATTATTCAAATACCTACAAAATTATACATATTAATTATTTATTAAATTTTTTGTTGAAATGCCTTTTTTAAAATTTACGCTTCAATATGAAAAAAAATTTATATTAATAAAACAACTTTTCCTTTATTAATTCATACTGCAAAAATTAAGTTTGATAAGCCGCCAATAATTTCTTTACAACCTAATATAAGTACCACTTATATATATATATAATTTAGATTAAAATTAATATAATAATTAAATTACATAAAATTAATGAACTGAATAAATGAAATAAAGAAAAATGTCAATACATGAAATTACACAAAGATAAGGAAAATATGTTAAATGTATGAAAAATACGAGAAGCGAATATTTTAGTACGAAAAATCTTAACATTTATTTGAAGGCCTTTGTTTTACTGTAACAATTTAATATAATATTGATTAATAAAATTGTTTTTGTGCATTTCTAAAAATAAATATTGTAAACATTGTGTAGACTATTTATAACAAAATATGAATATAATAAATAAAATTTAATTTATATTCCTAATTTTATTAAATTAGATTATTTTTAAAAAATCTCCATTGGACATTCAAGGACATACTAAAATAATTTTAAGATTTGAAAGGAAATATTAGTAAAAGATTTTAACTATAAAAAGCTCAGTCTTACTCTGAATCTTAGAATCAAAATGCCAATTTATGTTTTCCTTAATTGTTTATTACACTTACGTAAGTCTAATATTTAAAGAAAGTTTTTTAAGAAACTTAATAAAATTCCGCAAGATGAAAATTCTAGCACCCTTAGAAGAATCAAGTATCAATAATAGAATTCAAGTTGAGAATAAAAGTAAAGATTGTCAGTTCACTAAATTATTTAAAGTTAAATATGTCAAGGAAGCTTTTTTCAGAAATAAAAACTGAGGTTGAAAATGTAACTACATTTTGAAACGTTATTTAAGTCAGATCGAAATTTATAAAATTTGAATTTGCATAAGAATTTGAATTTAATTGTTGTTATCAATCAAGTATAGAGTTATACTAGTGTAAGGATTTGATTTACTTTTTAATAGTTTGTATTTACAGATTAGTGCAGAGAGCAAGATCCAGTTCATGACAAGGAATACTTTGTGGTCAGAAAAAATAGTACAAAAGGTCAGAATCATTAATTCTTCAGTGAAAAAGACCGTCAAGTATATTCGATTAAATGACGCCAACTGTGTGATGTAAAATCAAAAGGATAAAAAATAATTATGATCACATATGACAAATGTTATGAAGCAACAATTCCATTGACATAACTATTTCGAGTTACAAAGTTCGAAGGAGGAGACAGAAAATGAGATTTCTTTAAAATAATTGTCCTACTTAGAGTTTCTTGTGCAATTTTAGGGTTTTTAGCAATTTAATTAGTGAACTGACTGTTCTGTTGATTGAATAAGATAAACATAATTATTTATAAAATTATGAATGAAAAATAACTTTTACTATCATGGTTTTTGCTTTGTATGATTAACTCTAAGTAATATATCGTGTATCTTAGAAACTTTGGTCATTAATAGCCCAATTCAAGGACATAATAACTTTATAATTGAATAATTACGTAAAGAACTTGTACCAGTAATTCACTGAGCAAGTTGAAACTTTTTCTCTTTTAAGATAGTGAGAAAATGTGTTGGGACCAAAATGTAATTCCTTTGTTTTACTCGATGCTAACGTGATCTGAAGGAAACGAAATCTCGAGCACACCTCCAGTCATTTCAGGTTCTGAGGTAATAGTTGGTTCAACCCAAGAGTCTGTTTTTGGAGTTATTTAATATTCTGGTACAGTTGATAACATTTAGTTGTTTTACAATTACCAATACCTCTTAATTAAGAGAAAGTCAAGGTTATTACATTTTTCGAATGTTATAAAATTATTCTTGATTTATAATTTTGTTTTATTTAATTAATTTTCGTTGACTATTTTCATCTACTGTGATATGATGATATCGTAATAAATTTTAATTTTCAAGCCAATTTAATTAAAAAAAATTTAATTTTTTCCCTTATTTAATAAGTTTTGTTAATACCAAATCTGAATGAATGTATACATTTTTAAACTAATACAATTATTTTCTAATAAACATTAAAAATATAGAAAGTATGTGAAGAAAAATTTTCGACTAAAGCTTCTGTTGAAAACAAGCCATTATACTGAGATTTTCAAAGACAATACTTTTAAAACTGTAATAAATTGAAAATTTTCAGTTAAAATAAAAATTTTTTATTGTTAAGAATCAAGATTGACAAACAAAATTTAAATAAAAATATAAAGACGAAATTTCAAAGGAAACAATTAAAACGATGTTAACACAATTGAATAAATTTAAAATGATTGTTTTCTGAATCATAAAGTCATTACAAACCAATATTTATATTACATATTTGATATCAGAGATTAGATTTTATAAAAAATTAAATCGGATACATCCATTGACAAGAAAATTTATAATTTTAGAAAAATCAGTAAAAATGTTTACCAAATAAAGATTATCTGACAGTGATGGATACAGAAGCTCATTAAAACATTATCGTTGAAATATTTATATATATAAGTATTTGGAAAAAATGTCTAATTAAAAAACAATATATTTGATATTAAGTTATTAATTTTTCTTATGACATTTTAAAAGTCATATTGGAAAGTTTTGTTTTAATATATTTACAATTATTTTTAATTAACAAAATTTAACTACTTTTAAATATTTAACTTTACTATTTATTAAATATCACTATAATTCTCTATAAAACTTTTATTAATAAAGGTAAAATATAACCTAACATTAAAATTTGGTAATAAAACAATAATATATATAAACAAATAATTGAACCAATTTCAAACTATTTAATTTGTTTAAATTTAGTCAAAGTAAAGAGCGAATTCAGAATTTTAATAGTTAGTTACGTTAATTTATTTTACTTCTTAACGTTATTTATTTGTCTAATTGCTAGTATCTTAAGTTATTTTTCAATGTTACATTATCAAGCGGATTTATTCAATTTAAACGAAAAGTTTAGCAATATGTTTTGTAAATCCGACAGTAAAATTAATTCAAATTTATTAATTAAGGTTAGGCAAATTGAATATATTATCGAAATATTTTATTTTTACAACAAATTTCCCAAAATTTCATTGATTTTATATTAACTAATTAATTTGTTTCACTTGCTTCAGCTCGATAATCTCCAACAACAATCCATGTTTTGTTACTGGTGCGAAAACCGAAGCCTAGTGCAATGTCTTAATTGCAAGAGAAATTTCTGCAAGTTCTGTCTGAAAATCGACCAGTCGAAAGTGGAACGTAATCTGTTATGTTTGATATGTGGATGTTTCGAATTGACTGAGACCATGTCTCAGGAAGTATGATGGACTTTTATTGCTGGTTAGTGTTGTTTATATATTTATCTAGGCCGGTGATGAGAGCACAAATCTAAATTGTATCGATCGAGAAATGCAAGACATGCTTCACAGATACGAGAATCTGTGCACCAATGATAAACTGGCCAATTCCGTATTGGACATATTGATCAATATCGATTCCATGAGTTCCAGTAAAATCTCACTAACACTAGAAATGATCAAACTCAACATCGTATCCATGTTGCACGATATCCAGAAAATTCAAATCATGATAGATCATGCGCAAGAAACGGGTCGATTTCAAGACATCGATAACGTTTTGATTCCTCTGCTGAAACTAATTACCAAACATCACATTTTCAAACGGTTAGGAAAACCAGTACCCAGCTGTAACTTCCACGATTCTCCAAATGGTGCCGACCCAACTGATAGAGCTTCGTCACCTTTTATTGATTTAGTGAATGAAAAATCAATGGATGAGTTCCAGTCCCAGTCGAGTGACAGCGAAAACTACGAACGAATGCAAAGATCTCCGTTGAATTTGCGAGACGAGGAGAAATTCACGGCCAAATTTGAAATCGATTTAAAAGATGATGAAGATGAAGATGACGACAATGATGGTGCTGACAACGGTCATGATGATCAGGAATCGATGATGATAGCCAGAAATCAAAAATCACTTGATTATCCAGTATGAAAACGTGTTACGCACAATTTTCAAAATTTAAAATAAACGACTTCAATTTATATTGATTTCAGAAAACCCGACGGAATCGGTCTTCAGATCAGCCCGCGGCAGGCAAACGGAAAAGAGGTCGACCCTCTATGGAATCCGATCGCACGTTTTGCCTACGATCTGAAACGTCAATGACCGCTAACAATAACCCGTCGTCTTCGTTACAGCGAAATTTATCGGAAGCCATCACGGTTTTCAAACAGTCAACAGTGTTGGAACCTCTCGAGTCGATATCGACAATTCATTCGATAGCTGGCAAAAAGGCGAGAGTGAGTTCGCGTAAAATCGCTAAATCTCCGTCCAAGTTGCCAGGCGACGAGGAAATTAGCTTCCAATCGTTCCTGGAAATGAGTCGATCATTTCCCGCCGACGTCACCAATGAGAAAGGGGATGACGAAAATGTCGGTGGTGATTTGGGAAAGTTTATCAAGATCGTCCAGCGAAGCAAAAATTCTCATCTCGTTTGTCCAGCGCCGGTTTCGTATGAGAAACCGTTCTTGCTCAAGGAGGTCGTCAGATCGGACCCGCTTTGTGACGGCAAACCAATCGCCAATAAAACTTGGTCCTGGGAACGACAGTCTTCGGTCACGGGCCCGCGGTGCATTCCGATCAAAACTAAGGCTATCGCGACCAATGGTGACTTGTCGAAACGTCTGGTAACGAAGGCACTCGTAACGACCGTTCAGAAACCACCGGGGCTGTTTCTGGAACCGCCAATCAGAAATACTTCCGTCAACCACGAAAAAAACCTTACCTTACATTCGCTGTCTCCTTCTCCTGGTGTCGTTAATTCTCCGTTCCAGTTTTCTCCGAAGGAAAAATTGCAACTGAAAAGAACTTTGTCTGCCGTCTCGTCCTCGATTTCCGATCAGCTGGAGCATGAAGGGGAACCGAAAAAGAAACGTGGCAGGCCCAGGAAATACTTTAACAATTTTGTATTGGAACCTTTCAGAGTCTCTGCTTCATGTTCATCGCACGACGAAAACTTGTTTCACCAAAATCCTTCCCATCTTTCCGATTGATTGTCATCATTCTTTCTCTTTCACAGTTTTTAAATGTCCTCTCCTTGTACAGACAGATTAATTTTGTAATAAATATTTCCATTGTTGTCTTTTTGTCGATTTAATTGACATGTTATCGATTGTGCATTGTATATTTGTATTGCATTATTCTTGTGTATGTACTATATTTTCACAAATTTCTAATGATTGGAGTTCTTGGGAGAAATTTTTTTTATTTTGTATCGAAGTTTTTGTGCACATAAGGGAAATATATTTTTAGAAGTATATCTTGCTATTTCTTCCTGTTTCTCTTAGTATTTTATCGAAAACAAATTGAGTTTTAAAATAAGTATGACGAAGAGGCTTTTATAAATAGTCTTATTAATTAATAATAGTACTGGAAAGTGTTAGTAAAAATTTTCAGTTTTGTCGACCAATATGGATAGATAATTATTAATTTATAAAGTCCATTTACTTAGTACATGAAACGCATAAAAATATTTTAATGAGTCTATTGGAAAAATTTCATTTCAAACTTGTTAAAACGTTCAAAACAAGTGTATTAATCGAGGCCTTGATTATTAAATCACATAAATACTCAAAGGATAATCTTTTTGAATAATACATTTATGGCCTTGAGTAATCAACTGTATTTAAATAGTGTCAGATTTTTTTCTTAATCTTTCTGTTAATAATTTTTTCTTAGCAGAAAGTAAGGTTTAAATATTCAGCGATGTATGAAATATGAATTAATGCGTTGAAACTAAATTTGATTAGACAAACAAGAATAAAGTATAAAAATTGTGAATTCAAGAGTTAATCAAATAAACTGAAAAAAATAATTTAAAATAGTCTCAAAATCATAACAAGAAATTTTTTATTTAAATATTTTTCTGACTTAATCAAAGAAACTGTATTATGTTTGAAATCTGATGAAAAATAATAGACATGTTTACTTTAAATATAAAATTAATTTACTATTACATAACAATAATTATATAACAAAGAAAATATTTTTATTAAAATTTGTGATGAAATTGATAAAGAAAAAATAGGAGTAAAAATTTTTAAAAGGTAGTTATAATTTCAACTGGATTGTTTTACAATTTTAGAACTTAAATGAGTTTTTCAATTTTCAGTTAACTATCAAGAAGTATAATACTGATAAAAATATATAATTTTTATACCGCAATTCACCAAAATAAAAGTAGGTAACAGAAAAGAATGTTCTTTCATTATATTCGGACTTCAGCTAAAGCTGGTACCCACTATTTACGTTTACTTTTATTTATTTAATGCATCTTACTAACAAATTTTTAATATTTTAAATAATTACAAATATTTTAATATTTATTAGTATTTTAAAAATCTTATTATACTCAGTTTAGAGGCAAAACCCAGATTATTACACTGATGAATAATGCCGGTAGAGACTATAAGCTTGATGTTGGAGTTGGGATTGTAAGTGCCTCATTCAAAGCTGCTGTTCTCTTTGAAACTCATGTTCAGGGGAAAACTCTCCTCAACATACAACTGATAGAGCGCGGGCTGAGTCATGGTATATCTAATCAAATTAAGAGGTTTGAATGCTTGCAAGGTTGGTGTGGTGCTATAGCTTATTAAAGTGGCTATGTAATCCTTTGTTATATTCTACGAAACCATGATTGGTATATTGGTACTCCAAAGCTCCTAAGTTCTGAAAATCATGCGCCTCTAACCTCACAGTATATTATTTGCATACAATTAATATGAATCTGTTGCAGTTTATCCCAGAATGAGGAGAAAATAATAACAATAATATTTTTAAGATTTGCTCTTGAATTCGAGGGATAATAAATATTGGTGATACCAGTAGATCCAGTGACTCCAAGGTGGTTGTTTGGATCATGATCAAAACTAATGTTCACTGTGGAATAAGCTGTGGAATTAGCCCCCATCAAGTTACACTTGTTTATATTCAGAGTACACCTGGTTTTCTCGTCGTTAAATGAACATCTATCAACCCAAGGTAAGTAAAGACTCACGCTCATAATTACTACGGCGTATACCCTTTTCTTCTTCCAGGTTAATTAATTTCATGAACAACTATTTATACTTTCAATCTTAATATTAAGTATATTATCAATTCATGTTATTAAATTCCCTTATATACTAACTTCCTAAACAATAAATATAACAACATTTCATTCTTTAAATCAATCTCTTACTTTATTTACTACTTTTAAGAATTTATTTATTAACCACATCCACTGCTAATAACAAAAGAACAACCTTAATATACTAACAAATAATATAATAGTATAAGTATAATATAGTATAGTATAATATAATAGAGAATTATTTAATAGTAAGATATATTTTTATAAGACGAATATTTGAATGAAGATTAACACTAAATTGTGAAAAATATTTCCATAGCAGCATATTTCATTGTTGAATTTCATAATTTCTTAATAGAATTTTATAGTGATGCCGATCTAATCGGAAGGTAACATATGTGTTTATGTATTCCCATTATCTCCGAACTAAGAACCAATCTAAGTTAGGCCCTATTTATTCGTCAAGAGATGTTTGGATAAAGACCCGGCATGAATAAAGAACGGTTTAAGACACAGTGTTGAATATTTTAGTGATCGCTGATCAATAGCAGTTGAACACAAGATTATTACATATAATTTAATGATGGTTTTCCACAACAAATCTAAGGAAACGCGTCTATTATCATGGGGTCGAGGCGCCATTGGAGTTAAATAGACACCGACAACCTGCTAATGAGAGAAGAAATGTCAGAGACATATACCATTGGTACAAAAACCTACTTCACTTCAGATTTTTCCTTTGTATCTTTTCCTCCAAATTTCTTTACCTTTCATTCCGCCCAGCCTTCACTTGATGACTTGTCTGTTAAATTAATATCTTTTGTCAATATATCTTCCATTTCTCTTCATTCTGGGTTTAAAGAATTTGAAGCTGTTCTTTTTATAGAATACCTGAATTTAATCTTTTTGGCGAAATGCGTCTTTACTACCTTCACTTTTCTGAAAATAGTTCTTTAAACTTCTTTTTTACCATTTTCTCATTTGTTCAGGTCTCATCGACTATGTCCTCTAATGGAGTTTTTAAAATTTATTTCATATTTTTCTTACTTCTTTTCAATTATTCTTATTTTTTTTTAGTATTTTCTTGTCTTCTAATAGAGTCCTATTCTAAACTCTCAACCATGAAAGTCTTTTCCCAAGCTGTAATCGAATTCCATATGCATTCCTATTACTTCCCCTAATGAAACTTATACTCTCTCTAAAGTAGATTTTGTGATTGTGGTTTGACTCGATTGAAATTCCTCAATTCCGCTATCCATTAACTTTACTGTTTGTTATTGCCTAATTTTTTTATAAACGTTCTTCTTCTATTACTGACTTCTTTTATCTCTTTCTATCTCGTCACCTCATTTTTCATCTATTCCCATATACTTTTCATTGTTCTGGTAATGAGAGGATCATTTGGTTTTTGGTTCTTGTAAAAGAATACACGGTTTTCATTTTACTTTAGCTTGGGATGTGCCTCAAGCACATCTGTGAGGTCCAATTTCGTTTTTGCCTGTTGTTCTCCCTTTCTTGAACTAACTGAGAGAATTTCCTACTGTCCTTTTGTTCTTTTATTTTCATTGGGTCTTTAGTTTCAATACTTAACTTTGATTCTTCATATTCTTAACAAACTTGAAGAAGCTTTTACTTGAACATCAATACAGTATTTCTATGAAGAGCTTACATTGGTTCTTGAAAGTTCACATCATTCAATTTGGAAAAATATAAAGAGCTTCTCGAATCATTCTTTATAAACCGTCGGAAAATCAGGCAAATAAATAGATTTCTTTCGGCTGTATGTGTTACCTTTAATTATAGTAATCAAACAATGCAAAACAAAGCAAAAATTAGCAAAGCTTTCTTGAGAAATGGATTAAAAAGATTGGTAAGTAGCTAAATGGGAACAGACAGTTTATAGCGATGAAAGCACCTTTCAAAATTTTACAAACAGGAAAGATATGCCTGCTAGAAGAATGAAAAAATGAGAAATATTAGACTTATTAACTTCAACATACTGTTAAACATGGGTATCAGATTTATGAGTTGGGCTGTTTCTTTCACAAAATGGTGTTGATATTTTGAAAAGGCTCCTGGTGGAGTATGATAACGCAGATTATTATACTTCTCATGATGTCAAAACCATGTGTTATGTTTCCTAAACAGAACTTTATTTTTCAACAGGATCTGACCTCTGCGCACGTGGCAAAACCAACAACTGAATTTTTTAAAGAGTTAAATGTCAATGTTTTGGAATGGCCTGGAAATTAATCAGATTCAAATCCTATAGAAAATTTGGGGGGACCTTATAGCAAAAGCTTAACAATTATACAAAACCTTAACCACTAATGAAGAAGCGTTGTGGAATACTATCGGCTATGATACTCGATTATACTTGCACAATGCAATAAGTTAATTAGAACAATGTCTCTAAGAGTACATGTAATCATAAAATCGAGAGGATATGCAACAAAATAGTGATAATTGAGTAACTTTGTGTATGTGGTAATAAAATAATTTATATATATTTTTAATTCCTAAACAATTAGGCAGTGATCTTACTTAATTCGCTTATACTAGTTTAAGCTGAGACACTTATTCAGCACAATTGAAGAGATTGCATGAAGTCTTGACAACAAAATATTCTTCTTTAATAAATTGAAAGGTTTTATTACAAGCAGTTAATACATAGCCTCATATTTCATTGAAATCAATGGCAATTCTTAACGACGAACATTTGTTGTATGTGACTGTACTCGCCAGATCGCACCTTCTGACTTTCATTTGTTTATCTAAATCTCACATTTTTCCGAGGACGGTGCTTCTTCACAATGAACTGACGAAGTTTTTTTAAACTACAGAACGGGATAAAGTAGAATTCAAACGATAGCCCAACGTTAGACCCTTGTCTATTAAAACAATGTATTTTATTTTTGTTTGAATTTTGTATTTTAAAATAAAACCAACAGTTTGAGAAAAAAGGAACGTCATTGAGGATCAAATAAAAATCGAAAGAAATTCAACATAAAATATATTTTTGTTCTAAAATGTACAACAAAACGATAACGACAACAGACAAACAAAGTTTCAATAACATCAACAAGATAATAAAAATCGATTTTCAAATATTGTACTCAATGGACTGCAGAGCGTCCCCGTTCAGTTTTGGGATGTAATACCGAGGCTGTTTGTCGTTGAGTGTTTCGGTTTTCTTTGGACGACCACGACCGCGCTTCAGCGTCGTGCTAGAGTCCAGTTCTAAATTTGAGGACATGAGACGCTGAAAACTGGGGGACTTCGGCGGTCTGCCTCGTTTCCGCTGCAAACCGTTTCGGAACATCTTAATACGGTAGTCGGTCCAGTCCTGGTCGTCAGTTTCCTGGGTATCGTCATAGAGCTGATTGGCGTATTCACGTTCCACTTTGAAATCGTTTAACCACGACGGAACGACTAGAGATCGTCGTTGGCGACTGATTTTTAATTCGCTCGACGATTCGTTGGACTCCTGGTCGAACATGCGTTTCTGTTTCTTAGAAGACGAGCATATCGATGAGTTCCCGTCGGGACTGTTTGAATCTTTCAGTCCCGATTTTTGGTTCTGTTTGTTCTGGTCGATGGTGCTCATGCTGTGGTGTCTTTTATTACTCTCCAGAACTTTGGACAAGTCTTTCATGGTAAAGTTCTCCGAAAGAGGTTTCGATTGGTTGAGATCGATGGCGACTTTTTCAAGGGTCACCTGGAACTTGTTCGGGTCTTTCAACCAATTTTGATCCATAATAAGAACCATTTTCTGACTCTGATTCGGTACAGGGGGAATTATTACGACATTACTCGGATCGCCATTGGCCGAAGACGATAAGAGTTTTTCGTCACGAATCCGCGATTTCGGATGGGATAGTCGATTGAAAATGTGATGCTGAACGAGAATCTGTAACAGAGACGTCAATTTGGCCAGAGTGATCTGATTATTGGACGATTTGGCTTGGGCAACGCGCAATTCCAGATTGTTCAAATCGCTCGTGAACGCTGACAGACATTTTTTGAACGAATTGATCGCCGCCGACAGCTGATCGGTCTGGATCGATTTGATCTCATTGATGATTGCCGGAACATTGGCATCGTCAAGTTCCAATGAGGCCTGGATCTGTTTTTCATACATATTCAAAATCGAATCCAGATCCTGGGACGTTGTGGATTTTCGGCGATTGGTTCGTTTAAAAGAATCGTCATTTTTATTTATATTTACGTATGGAGAACAAATATTTCCAGAAGAACCCGCGCCTTCCGGTGAAAGAGCCGGGATTTCGTTCACAGGAATTTCGTTCAGTTGAAGAAACTCGTTTTGAAGATGTTCAATGGGACTGGAGTCGCAAACGAAACACATCCAATTTTTTTCATTGAGAATGTTTATGTAATCCGTACCAAGATTGGTATTGATACATTCGTAACAGCATTGATACTGGCATTGTACACATTGCAATAATTCTCGTTCTTGTGTACACCAGTAACAACGATTTCCCAGATCGGCCAAAATCGGATTTACTTCATCAAAACAGCCCTAGATATATAACGTGTTATGTTAGCTTTATGATAGCGATAATTTTTTGTACAATTTAAGACAAAAATTATTGAAATCTTCATAATTAAAAAAGTGACAGTTTTTGTGAATTCATTATTTGAGCAGTAAAACAAAACCCCTCATTTGAGGATCCAAACATTTCAGATAGGACCAATAAATTCTCAACACTTTGTTGTCTATTAATTCACGAATGATCTCGCCTTATACAGGAGAAAAGTAAATCCTTTTTTGACATTTGGAATTGTATACAGTCCGTCTATTTCCTTATGGCTTCTTCTTATTGATAACCATTTTATGAATTGTAAATTTAAAACAAATCGATAATAGTCAATATATGAATTTAATTAACCGCCGATCTTTAAGGAATTAATCTTTCTTGAGAATAATTTCAAGATTTACACAATGGTTAAAATGAACGAAAATTTGTGTTTACAATTTTATGACGTAATTAAAAATTTGTATAAAAATAAAATGTGGATTAAATAATAATTTGTATTTATTGTGAATTAAATAATTATTTTTTAATAATATTATTAAGTAAAAATTACTCACTTTGCAAATTATAACTTTTAATACTGAATGTTCGTAAATTTCTTCTGTGATTTTATGACAAACTGTACATTTTGTTAATACAAAATTATTTCGACAAATGTTATCCATTTTGCAGAAGTTTGAATACAATTTCAAAATATATAAATATAAATGTTTTTTAAAAAATTACAAATTAAAAAATGTAATAATGAAATAAATCATCTCAAAATTATAATCTAGTTAAACAAAAGTCGTTTCAAACTTTATTGAAAATATTAGTAAATAATTTATTAAATTTAATAATTGCTAATTTTTTTTTCATAATTATTTTCATCGAAAATGAAAAATTTTTATATTTTGACTGATGAAAAAGGAAATTTTTTTTATTTTAAAATTGCATAAATTCAAATTTTTAATATACTTTATAAAAAATCGACGAATTATATAACGAAAATAATTAAACTAACTTTTAGAAATTATTTTTTTATATCACATCATTTTATTTTGAATTTAATTCTACCAATTCAAATTGAAACTAAGCAGAAACTATGTCATTTAATTTAAATAATATTATTGATTTTATTGTTTACATAGATTTCAGTTAAATAAAAACAATTTGTAGTGAGTGAATTGTTTAACTTTATTAAGAAAATTTATTTAATAAATAATGTAATTATTATTTTCTCAAATTTGAAATATTTTAATTATAAATGAAATATTTTCCAAGAAATTCTTATAACCAATCTGAAATTTGTGCTTAACTGGGTTTAAATAAAATTTCTTATTATTAATTATAATAAACTCTTGAAAAAATAAATGTTAAATAATGATTTTAATTTTATTCATTTCTTGTGATGAATATTTTAATTATTCTTGACAATTATCCGAATTACTTCATGAACTTGACTTTATTAATTAAAGGTTCTGATTATTTTACATCTACAACAGAAATGACTATTATAAATCGGGTTGAAAATTAGAAAATTCTGTAAAACCTTGATTCGATCAATTAATAAATTATATTTAATATGTAAAAATAAAATTAATTTTTTTGGGGACTATTAACTTTTGAAAACTGTTCATTTTCAATGTTTTTATTTTTTAACTTTGTAGATTTTTGTTACATCTTTTTATAGAGACCAATTAATTTGACTATTATTAATATTTTATTGTGGGTTATTTAAAAGTATTAGTTCTATTTTTAAAAATTTAATTGACAGTGGGATCTGAAACAATTCATTGTTCTGGGATCATGTAACTTACCTTAACACTAATTATAATAATTGATATGTTTATGGTTTTGTTCTGTAGAGTAAGTTTTATCAAGAGTTTAAAATATCTTTTTATTTTGATTAATCTCCAATGAGATATTCTTTCCTTTTATTAAGAATATTTCAGTAACATATACAAAACTGAGTTAACAATAATAAGTAAAAAAGTTTTGTTTCTGAATCTTGGTTGACATTAAATCTCTCGAGAATCTTTTAAGTTAATATTTTTATAATATAAAATGATATTTAATGTATAATTTATACTCATTATAAACATAACTGAATCAGAAGATTGTAAAAATATCTTTACCAGAGTTACATTAAAAATATATTTGACTTCTTTTTATTGTTTATTTAAATAAATTTTGTTTAATTACTATTTTTGAAAATTAGAATTAAATGCTCTCCCATTGAACGCGATCGTATTCACATATTTTGTTATCTCGACTCATCTGAAATGAACTAAATTAGTCATTAGTATATCAAACGACCAAGAAGTTCTTATTATAATTATTTGGAATTAATAAAGATCACTTCAGAATTAAAAAAAAAGAAACAAAAATCTTAAAATACCCTGTGTGCCCAATTGTGGTTATTAGTTGAAAATTAATCCGAAATACCGGGATTAATTAATGGAATCCAGGACCTTTCACATGCGCATGGACTGCTTTGACCGCTGGCTAAATCCCCCGACTAATTTCAATTGATCTCACAATGGTCATAAACTAAAAAAATTAAAAAGGGTTGTACCAATCCCTTACATTATTTTCTGTTTACTGACTTGCTTAGCAATGATGGCCTGTCCTTTCTTATCTAGTTATGTCACAGTCTATAAATATGACAAAAATCAAGAAAATTATTACAACCTCAACAGATTACATATTTTCTTATTATTCTTTTTTTACCTGTATCCCCCATCTTTATATCGGGTCCAAATTATATAAGACTGGGTTGTTTGCTTATCGATCATTCAAAAATTATTAATAAAGACACGATCCTTTAGATAATTATACATATTATAACATTAATATTTATAAAAAAGTTAAGTAATATATAAATTCTTTTTTTCAATTTAAATTATAAAATTTTTATGTAACTATAAATATTTATAAAAAATAATTAAACAATTTAATATATGGAAAATGTTTGAAATTAATTTTTGGAAAATTATAAATATTTATGGAACAACAAAAAATTGAATCGTCTCAGTTTCTCAAAAAAAAGAAATTTACAAAACCAAATGGAATTGTCTAATTGTTCAAATTTGTTTTAATGAACCAAGAGTACCATAAAAGGTATATGTAAGACAAGAATCCTATGGCATGCTCCACTACCACTACGACAATATTCAACTATATAAATCTGATCATTTACACGATTAATTATTTAAAATTTGAATTATTTTACTTTAGATCAATAAATTAACTATATTTTTATATTATATCTATAATATAATATATATCTATAATAATAATAATAATAATAATAATAATAATAATAATAATAATAATAATAATAATAATAATAATAATAATAATAATATGTAAATTAATTGAGATGTTAACCCAGTAATATTAAATGGAATTAAATATTAAATTCATTTATTGGAAGCCCTAAAAAATAATGTAATAATTTATTTCATTTATGCCAAGTTCTTAGGAAATACACAAACATGATTTTAGAATTTATTAGTGCTAAGGTAATGCAATGCAATTAAAATAATTAAGTTAAATGTCAAACTTTAATAATAAACTAAGCTTCAAATATCTTATGATTTTAAAGATTTGATGATAAATAAAAATATAGAATACAAAATTAACTTTTGGAAACTCAGCTGGAGGACAATCTTAACTTGATAACTCGGAGACAACTACTTAATCCACACTATTCTAAGAATGTGTTCAAACAAAAGAAGAAAAAAATAGAAATAACAAACTGGATTTAATTATTTGATCCACTATGTCCAGTATTCAAATGTATTTAATTAGTAAATAATTAGTCTAATAATATATTTTATATATTATATATATCTTTCGTGACGAAAAGAGATTCAACCTTGATGGTCCCAATAGTTGAACTAACTATAGTATACGACCTGCGAAAGCAACCGTTGTGAGTCTCAAAAGGCAATATGGAGGAGGCTCGTGTATGGTTTGGGTTGCTTTTTGATTTAACGGATACCGATATTATTTATATTGACGGCAACCTTGACTCATCCAAATACCAGAATCTTTTATGTATTCATTTGCTGCCAAATGGACCCATTATAGGCGGAAATAAGTGGGTATTTAAGCAAGATTTATCAAAATTTAAAGAAAATAACATTACCGTACTAGATTGGGCAGAAAGAGTCCCGATCTTAATCAAATGAAGAATGTGTAGAGTGCTTTGGTTTGGAGTGTATATTCAGAAAATAGACAATTCCATAACATTTCTGAACTCAATGATGCAACATCAAAAGCTTGGTATGAACTTAATATGGAGCTTTTATTCTAGGCATGGTTATGAAAGTTGGTGATCTGCTTAAGAAATGGTGGATACATGTACATTAATTGATAAAAGGAAATTCATAAATTATTTCTACTAAATGTAAGTGGAAACATACTTTTTGAACGACTTGATTTTTTATTTACTAAACAAATTGGATTTTTAAAATAAAATTAATCATGTAATATGTGATTAGATTTCCCATTGTTATAGTTATATTTAAATAAAAGAAAAGAATAAATCAATAGTTAAAATTATTCATTCTTCTGTAAGTGGGAATATATTTTTTGAATAGACTATTTGATTTTTTTTCATACTAATTGATTATTTATTTTTATTGTTGATGACACTCGACAGTTAAAACACTTGTTTGTAGTCTTCACTAATTTTAAATGTTTATCTTTGGATATTCATTTGGATTATGTGCTATTGTTCTGATCAAATAAAGTTTTATTGTTTTTGTTTTGAATCAGTTATTGCAACACGTTATTGACATAAGTGAAAAATTCAGTAATAACACGAGCTAAGTGTTAGGAAGTTTTCATAGTAGTATAAAACGAAAAAAATTGCATCAGTATTATTAAAACTTAATATTATTGTACTAAAAATAATTTATTATAAAAGTACTCAACTTCATGTTGAAAGATTTAAAATATAATGTTTTAAATTGACATATATAAATAATATTTCTGAAAGCGTTTTCAATCAGTTAGTTAAACTTTTTAGATTATTTAATAATCATTTCAAGATATATTAAAAAAAGCAAAATGATAAATATCATAATAAGAAAAATAGATTGTTTTTTAAATATTATATTTATAAATAAATATAAAAATTATAATTCTTAGTATCTAAATATAGACGTTTGTTTTACATAATATTTTATTATTGTATGTTTGTGTGCACCCATAGCCAAAACTTAAGGACAGCCATGATAAATAAATAAAATTATTCGTGTTCATTCTTTTAACTTTTAATTCACAAATTCCTTATATGTTGAATATTTTATTCTTTTTTAAAATTAATCTCATAATTAATTAATTATAATGCATCGGATACAAAATATACTAATTTGTTTTCTCTTATTTTTACCGGTTCTCATGATTAATGAAGTTTAACTGAAATCACCATTTAAACAAAATCCCTTTGGCAAAATGAATCAAATAAGAACTTGACAAGAACAAAATTTTATTAACTTATTAATCAATGATTACTTCTAAAGGTTCTCTGGTTCTTTTTATTTATTGGGTAGTTGCATTAATTCTCGCTGTTTATTTTTACTTAATCAGTTTGATTAATAATCTGGTGACAATTTAAATAAAATAGTAAACTTTATTATGTATTGACATTAACCTTTAAAATAAATTATTTAGCTTAAACATTAATTGCACAGCAAAGGATAACCAAT
>JBBMKC010054132.1:0-17723 GCA_037834085.1 Bipalium vagum | reverse complement strand
TATTATTATTATTATTATTATTATTATTTATTAATAATAATATTATTATTATTATATTATATTATTATTATACTATTATTATTATTATCATTATTATTATTATTATATAATTATTATTATTATCACATCATATCACATTTACTTTGTCTTTTATAATATTATAATATTTACATTAATTACTTAAGATTTAATTGTAAGTGCTGTATTTTAATTGTTAGATTATAATTTATATAGCGTATTTTTCGCTCTATATGGCGAATCTATAATCCTTATGTTTGCTAAAAATCGACAGTTCGCCTTATATATTCTAATGCGTCTTATTTATGAATCCTGATTGTGTCGAGTCCTAGTGACTTTGAACGAATATTTATGTTCACACTTTGTTGTAAAGACAGATTTCTTTCGGGAGTGACGAACTTTGTGCAGTATCCAACTGATTCGAGCTTTCAGAGAACATTACACATCTATCTGGTAATCAAGACGAAGCTTGTTCACTGATCCGTTCCACTTTTTCTGTTACGTACTGTTAATTACATTTTTATTGATCCAAATGACAAGTTAATCAATTATAAATTCACCATTTTTATCAATTATCGCTTCCCAACGTTCTTCTAACTTTTCGATTCCATTTTTCAAAAATTTACTATTTTTGGATTCGAAGAATTTGGATCCATAATTGACATCATAAATATCTTTGAATAATCAATTCTTTCAAATCAGAGAGCGGGAATAGATAATAATTTGACGGAGCCATTTCAGTTAAATATGGAGGTTGCCATAGAACCCCTAATCCCAATTATCTGATCTTCTCGTCGGCCATTCTAGTGGAATGAGGTCTTGCACTATCCTGCTGTAAAATTACCCCTTTCCGGTTTACCAACGCTGGTCGTTTGAACATAAATTTTTAATGTAACCGGTCCAATTGATAAAAAGAAATTGCAGCATTAATTGTCTGACCAGATTTTAATAGTTTAATGTTAAACCAATTCTTCATGTTTTCAAAGTCCTCATTGTTTTTCGTTATTCCTTCGTTACTCTTTTCCAGCCTCAAAATTGGGAATATATCAGGCCGGCGAACATCAGTGTATGAGTGGAGACGAGCTCGATGCAATGTCGTCTAAAGTGGCCGGTGTTGATTTTCTCAATAAAGTCACCGTTTTCTATCGAACCTCTCCTCGTCACAAATCAATAATCGTCAAAGTAAAGATTTAGTGAAAACCGTTGTGATCGGTTTATAGTGTTCGTTTTTCGTTCTTTACAGGCATATCAATCGAGAAAACAAGTCGTGGCCATGACCGGTGATGGAGTGAACGATGCCGTTGCTCTCAAATCCGCTGACATTGGCATAGCGATGGGACTACAAGGGACCGACGTCTGCAAAGAGGCTGCTGGCATTGTTCTCACCGATGACAATTTTTCCACCATTGTCGCGGCCATGGAAGAAGGCAAGGCCATTTTCCACAACATCAGAAACTTTGTCCGATTCCAATTGAGCACGTAATTATCTATTCATGATTGTTGCCGACCGTTTGCGGTTATCCGAGTTTTTTTCCTTCCTTCAGCTCCATTGCTGCATTGTCTTTGATAACTTTCTCCACACTGTTTCAGTGGCCTAACCCGCTGAATCCAATGCAAATTCTGTGGATAAATATTCTCATGGATGGTCCACCAGCACAGAGCCTTGGGGTGGAACCCGCGGATCCCGAGGTAAAGAAAATTGATTTATTTCATTTCTTTTCCTTTAAATTTCTGATTAATTTTATTGATTTTTTCTCTTAAGTTTTATTTTTATAAGTAAATTATTTTTAATTTTATCGATTTCGACATTCAAAGATGGTTAATAATTTTTAGTCAATTATTAGGTATGGGAATTTATTCCCGTCATTTTTTTTAATGAAAAAGTCGTTTAATTTAAAGTAATAAAAAATTTATTTCAGTCAAAATATTTTCCGTTGGCAGTTATAACTTTTGATGATCTTTTTGGCAAAGAATGGATTACGCGGTAAAAAAAATCTTGATCCTTTGATAAATCCATTCATCCATCCATTTTTTGACATCTTCATAGGAATTGAAGGCCTGTCCAGCAAGAGAATGATGCATGGATCGAAATAAGAGCCATGTCCGGTGAGTACAGTGGATGAGGTAGAACCTCCCAGACAAGCCTTTCCAATGTTTCTTTAACTGGTTTTGCAAGATGATTTGATCATCTTTTGGTACTTATTGCTCGACTTAAATTGATTAATTGCTGCTAATATTGTTCACTAGTTACAGTTTAGGATGGTTTGAGAAGCTCCTGTTTGGTCCCATCACTTTACTTCTGTTCGTCCATCTTTTTACTATCGATGTAATGGTTCCGGGCATTGTTCATGATTTTCTGCACATTGGATTCTTATACCATATAAATTTTTTATCACCAGTTATAATTCTATGCAAAAATGTGATTTTTAAGTAACTTTTCGTAAACAGTTTTACGATTTTCTTGCTGCCTTTCGGTCAAATCATGTGATATCCATTTTTCCTACTTTTGGATAAATTTCCAATGCTTGCATATCTTTTACAGTAGTTCAGCTGCAACATTCAATGTCTGTAGTATTTCTTCAAGCGTTTAGCATAAGTTTTCCTTGATAATTCCTCTTAAATCATCATCTTCGAACTTCTTTGGTTGTTCTGAACGTTCTTTGTCTTCGACGCTAAAGTCACCTGTCATAAATCTTCGGTACCATTCTCGGAATGTTGTTTCGGACAGGCCATATTCACCGTAAGCATTTTTCATTAAACTATGGTCTTCAAATGCTGATTTCTTTAAATTGTAGAAAAATAATAATGATTTCCGCAAATTTTGTTTTCTGTTTCCAAAATTTTGAAGTATATTTTTATATTTAAGATTTAATTATTTTAAATAAATAATACATTTGAAACAGAAAACTGCCTGAAATGTCATTTTAATAATAGTAATAATACTCATCGTCAATAGTCTTAGGCAGATGAAATTTATTAAAGAAATCGTGATGAGTTCATATAATTTTTATTAAGCTCATGAATTAACAGTAAATAATTTTAGAATAATTAATTAATTTATATGAAATATATATTTCTTGTTTTAATTCATCATTATAATTAATTAAAAAATTTACAATGAGCGCCAGATATGAAACATTTCAATTTGAGAGAGGTCTTATTGTTTGGTTATTAGAAGCTGGTTTGTCGCATGTTGAGGTAGTATAAAGAGTTTGGAATTCCAGACATGCTATCCAAATGTGCCGGAAGAAATGGGAAGAGACACATGCATGTGAAAAGCTTCTCAGATCAGGTAGACCGCGATTAGCAAGCAATAGAGATGATCGCATGTTAGTCAGAATGATAAAGAAAAATTGTTTTGTCCTATACAGATTGTTAGGAAATTATTATGAATTAAACAAGATAAAAATCAAGCAAAATTTATGTAGCAGGAAAGTTTCCAGTTCCATTATCTGCAGAAATATTTAACAGATGTGCTCTACAATTTGGCCTCAATCTAAACGACAATTGTTGAGAATGCCTCTGTCGCCGTCCCAATGGTTACTATGGTCCAAAGAAAACATAAATAAAGGAATGACGTATTGGAGGGATATTGTGTTTTCACACGAGTCACGCTTTAACCTAGACTTTGATGATGGAAGAGTTCGAGTGCATCGCCAGATTTCGGAAAAGCTTAATGAAGAGTATATTATATGATCGCTATGGTAGAGGCAGCGTTATGGTATGAGGCCCTATTGGTTATAGTTTCCGATCTAGATTTATTTTTATTGGTGGCATTCTGAATGCTCAGGGATACGTTGAAGAGATTTTAGATGTTGATACTTTTTCCTTGTTGCACGAAAAACCAGGCCTGATGTTTTTGAACGATAATGCAAGGACACATATCGCAAATATCTCGAAAATGGCTCAGGAAAAAGCCAGTACATTGTATTGTAATGTTTCAAGATCTCCAGATTTGAACACAATAGAATTGTGTGGGCAGATCGTGGACAGGCGAGTGTCTTCAACATATGACAATCCACCAGCAACTGTACTACAATTTCGTCAGCGCCTCAATGAACTCCGGAATGAACTAACTAATGAGGAATGTTCGTGTTTAATTGAATCCATGTCTAAAAGGATCATTGAATACGTATCCAAAAGGAGGTCACACATGCTTGTGAAAAAATTTTGTGAACATGATGACTTGATTGATAAATTTTACCTGCCTAAGACTTTTGATGATGAGTAGTATAAAGTATTTTTAATCATAAGTTTTGAAATTCTAATTTGAATATTTATAATAAGTTATTATTAATAATTCCTTATTCCTAAAACAGATATATTAGAGTATTATTAATAATTTCCCAAATATTTCCAATATTTGATTTTCTCCACAATTTTGTTTATTTTCTTTAATATTTTTCTTTATACATTTATGGAATTTATAAAATTATTTGTGAAAAAGGTTTGTTTTCTAAAACTCATATTTATCCTTCAACCTTAATTATTTTACAGCAAATCTTATCTTCGGTGTTTAAGTATTTTCAAGGATAATTAATTTGTTTGCTATGCGACTTTGTTTATAATTATTATGACTGAAATAGTCCTGGGATTTCTCAAATGTTTCTTGATTTTGATTGAAATTAATCCAATTTTGTAACATCTGCTGAGATTAAATTCTGCGATATTATCAACATTTAATTTTTCTTTAAATCCAATTTTAACATTTTAATCAATAATTTTTAATATTATTTAACCGTAAATGGACGTCTGTGAAGTATGTTTTCAAATTGAACTCTTTCGGTCCAACACAGTGCTACTTCTTAAGTAAATATTTTAATATTAAGCAATATATTAATATCTTTTAGTATGATAATAATAGTAATAATAATAATATTAATAATATAATAATAAACAAATAATAAATAAATGTCGATGATCAGTAAAAATAATAAAATAAAATAAAAATAATTATAGTAATAATAATAATTATTATAAAATTATTATTAATAAAGATTTTGGAATATTTTCAAGTTCCAATTTGGTTTTTTAGATCATTAAACAACCCCCTCGTGAGGTGGCCGAATCGATTCTTAATCGTCGATTAATTATCAACGTAATTTTGTCAGCTCTGTGTATTGTCATTGGGACTCTTTGGATTTTCAATCGTGAAATGAGTGATAACAAGGTCACTCCAAGAGACACTACCATGACCTTTACTTGTTTCGTTCTCTTTGACATGTTCAATGCACTCAGCTGTCGATCTCAAGTAAATACCGTTTCTTGAAAGTTTTTTCATAATTTTTTCTTTTTTCTTTTCCGACAACAGAAAAAGTCAATATTTACTATTGGATTTACAACTAATAAAGTTTTTATTGTTTCCGTGGGTCTGTCTCTGTTGGGTCAATTGTTGGTCATATATTTTCCTCCGTTGCAACTTATATTCCAAACAGAGGCTCTCAATATATCAGGTAATGATTGACTTTTCTCTGCTAATATTTGTTTTAATGGGTCGAAAATCATCAATATAAATTAATTTTTTCCAAAGGAAATCTGAATTTTTAAAAATTCTGAGCAAAATTTTATCACTTACAGCTGATGAATTTTTCCATGATTTCGAATGAAGCCATAATTTGTAGAACTTTGAGATTTCGGAATAACAAACGTGGAACCGTGTAATTTTTACGGTTTTATTTAGAATCTAAATTTACACGAAAATAAAAATGTTCAGTTATTGAAAATGTTCAATAATAAGTACAAGATCTGAATTCTACGATATAGATGCATTGAATTCTCTCAGGTTTAATTCTCGGTGATTTAACTTTCTCATTTTAATCTGGTCATCACAGATTTATGTGATCTGTTGTTATTATTATAAGACTTATTGAAATTTCTGTAGATTAGTTCTTTTTAATGTCTTTTGTTCTAAGTATTCTTAGTTTAACGATTTTCTTCCTCTGGAGGTTGACGAGATTTCAAAAGCTCATGCTACCTCGATAACATTCTAATCCTAACAAATAGACATTATCTTTCTTTGAGTTAACACGGGGATTGCCATTATCACTATCTTCTCGAATATCATTAATCGAAATTTTCGTACAGAAATGGGTCGACTTCAATTTTAAAAACCATTGAACCGCATATAGAAATTCTATTAATTTCATTTCCATGCCAATTTTTGTGGTATTCAAATAGGAATATATTCTTTGATTTCAGCCTTTTCTAAATGGTTTCTCACTTTTATGTAGTTTAATTATGTCTATTGTGATGCTAAGACTTTATTTGACGATATCGCTACAGTTTTTTCCATGATCTCATTGATGCTTATATTGATTTTTTCAATAAACTTTGGTAATCATTCATCGAAATTATAATAGTAATTCAATAATAATTTTCACATTTGTATTAAGATACAGTAGGCTTAAATCAATTTTTCCTAAATAACTCTATTATCGTATGTCAATATCAATCACTTCCAATTTCTGCATCAAAATTCATGGTTAAGGTACTAAAATTTATTCGATTTAAATAGATGTTCATTAGATGTACTATGAATTATCAACTGTTATCTGATAATCGTTCCACTTTTCTCCTTGATTTTTTTGACGTTGTCATCCAACAAAATTAATTGAGATTGTTTTGACGATTAAAAATCGGACTCATTAAACGATATCATATTTCCCCTTTACTTTACAAAGTATTAAATCTTAAGCATGGTTCAAAAAAATTTTCATATCAAAAGTACTATCATGCACAATGTCTTCTATACCAACACATGTGGAATCAATTATTGTTCCTACTTAAAACTAATCCAACCTTAATAGCATTAGCAACACGTTTTTCCTCTTGTTTATTTCTTTAATAAGGAAAAGATCCAATTCTTCTCCATTTCGAAAATTTACAATCTTAACTAATTCTAATTTTCTTAATCTCCGTTTGAAATTTTGAATGAGATATTCAAAGTTATACTTTTAAACAAAGCAGTAAAACAAACATAATTTAAAATAAATATTTCAAAATATCACATTTATTTTAATAAAATAAAATTGTAAAAACAAATTTTTCATATGAAATTAAAATTAAAAATCTTTAATTATTTACAGAAAATTTTTTTCAAAGACCATTACGAAATTATTAATTTTTAATTGTAATGACTTATTTGTTAACATATTTTGGTTTTAAAGTCTTGATCTGGATTTTCATTGCAGATTTATTGTTACTTATTGCAATTACTTCGTCAGTGTTTGTGGTGTCTGAGATCAAGAAATACATTGAAAGAAACCACTTTTATCAAATAGTTATATTTATAAGAAATATTGTGCGCAATTTTTCCCAGAAAAAAAAGTTGTCGCCAGATGAATTCGTTTAAGACGGAAAGTTATTTTAATAAATTCTTTCGATTTGTTTTTCAGTTTTTAATATATTTTTACATCTCAGACATTATTATACAAAGTAAGAAAAATTAAGCGAGATATACTCACAATTTTGTTATTGATTAAGTTTTTTATTAAGTGTTCTTATTTCTGTTAATTCTGAGATATTTTCTAATAGTTTTAGGTCTTTTTCAGGTCAACTTTGATTTTTTTATTTTCGTCATGTTAAAGATGATTATTTTTAATTTTAATTTTTTCATTAATATTAAAAAAAATTCTAAACAGTTATTATTATTCGAAGAAATGATTTGATAAATATAAACAAGTTTTAGTGAAATGGATATAAAGTATCTTAATTAACAAAGTTATTATTAAATATAAAATAATATTTATAGACAATCTTAATGTAACTCTAAGAACGGGTCCTAGAATTCTTAATCTAAAACATAAATTTTAAGTGGCTTCAAGAAGTTAGTTACACTTACAAAAATAGTCTTAACACAGTGATTTTCAAATGAATGAGAATTTTTTCAATTTAATTTGAAAGAAAGTAACGAGCTATAAATCAGATTTTTAAAAACCTGCCTGGATTTGCACAGAGTGGACACCATAGGGAATTCGTGGATAATGACAAAAATAGTAGCGAAATTACCTTTTTCGAACCACGAAAAATAAAAGGATGATAATTTTCTAATAGCAATAAGTATATTACTAAGTATTGTTAAGGTTTTCCCAGAATGGAAACGTAATATTTGAAAACAAGATGTTTCGTTTGGTTTTGGTTTGCAACTTGAGTTTGATTATGTATTAATTTTTAGACACTTTGGTTTGAGAACCACTGAACTACCTAATAAGAATATGGATGTTTTTGAACGAGCTACTTTTTTGTCCATCGGTAAGTTCGTGAAGCTTACATATTTTTGTCTTGATTCTATCTTCTTTAAATGTCAACAGATTATTTACCTAGTGATTCCCAATTGCAAACTCTTTCCAACCAGTGTTTGATATAGATATTTTCAATACATACCTGTACAACATCGGTATCTACAGCTAGATATATACCCACTATATATAGAAGGTTCTGCCAAATAAAAATTTCCGACTTTGAATCGTGAAATCCATTTCTGACATTTTCTAACATCAACTGTATCTGGATAATTTTGATCAACTTATTTCGCAGCCTCGGATTCCGTTTACCATAATAAAATTGATAAATATTACGATATCATACGTGATCTTCATTCTCCATTTTGTTTGTCATACCTATTGATTTAATACACAATCATCGAATTACCAAATAAATATTTATTAATAAGAATAAAATCTCTTTCATAAAGTCTCTAAAAAACAAATGATATACAGTGAAACCTGTTACTTTGAAGACTTATAAATATGCACACTTATAATACACCACCTCTTCTAACTAAAAACCTTTTTACTTTGAAAATTCAGCACTTCTTAAATATTTAAATTAATTAACCTTTTAAAAAATTAACCTTTATTAAATATTTTAATACTTTTGTTTAAATAATATATTGTAATTAGATACTAATTTTAACATTTTTAGTTTAATTGATGAAAAACAGTAAAATATATTGGAAATAAATAATATAAATATAAAGTATTTATTTATGTAATATATAAATTGATTGAATATAAATTATAAAAAAGACATTACTCTGTGTTGAGATTAATAATTAAACTATATTATTAATTATTAATTAATAATAATAATTAATAATAATAATTAATAATAATCAATAATAATAATAATAATAATAATAATAATAATAATAATAATAATAATTGAATTGTTTTATCTGAAATAAGATGCAGAACGTAAGGCCCAACCTAATAGTTTCTCAATATTTTATTTCGGAAACGTCATTCTACAAATATTTATTAATAATTTAAAAGTATTAACGGAAAAAATAAAAATAATTTTCTGTCATTTGGTTATATTTGAAAGATGATAGAAATGACCTGGAATATCTTTTAAGATGAACTGAATAAGATTTCGTGATAATATCGAAGACAATAAATTTATCAAATATTTGGAAGAGAACAGACTCTATTGTTATCATTTATATTTCGTCTAGCAAGTTGTTAACAATAAAAGTAAGACAATAGTGTCACTCCTCATTTGACATAGCAGAGATATTAAATTTTTAGGTTTAGCGTGATAAAATCATCTTTCAAATGTATTATTTATTTAAGGTAATCAAATTATTTAATTAATTGTTTGATTAATAGAGCTAAATTAGGGGAAATACATTTTAGAAATGTCAAGACTTTCGTTAATAAATTCAATAGCTTATTCAGGGTATGATAATTAAAGTTAATTTGACCTGGTCCATTTTATGGTCTAATTTGGTCATGGATAAAATTGATATATTGATGTATTAAATCTTTGTGCTCTGATGATAAAGTTAACGATATAATACAAGCTACAATCTAACTCCCTTACTAATAGTTTTTAAAACAAAATCAGTGGGAACAACAACAATGCTTATTAGTATGGCAATACAAATTAAAACAGAAATACAGAAAATGTTAGCAGTTTAAAATGACTATCAGTAGTCGAAAAGCAAATATCACGTGTATTAATGAATCGAATACAAAATGATCACCATTGATTCGCCAGGATCCAATATTTCCATATAATGATCTTTATTGAAGGTCATAGCAACGATTATGAGGTTCTCCTTTTGAGATATTGTACACCGAGATGGGTGTGCACGATCACCACCATCTTCAACCCATATGCGATTCGATTCTTTTGGTGGAAATGAGTCGTAATAAAGCCACTTGTTGTTGTTGACCGTATCGTTGTTTTGCGATTCGTCGATGGGCATCTTCTACTCGCTTCTGTTTATTGTTCAACTTGTGTGGGATCCAGCAAGAACACACATTAGTCTTCCGCAAATCATTTTTTAAAATCCAAATGACAGACGAACGGGAAAAACCAGTTATTTTGACCAGCACATTTTTGTTTAGAGTTGGGTCATTGTTCACTAAGCTCTTCACAATATCAATATTTTCTTGCTTTCTCTCTTTGAATGGCTTTTCAGAGCCTTCTTGAAGATCAAAAGAATTTTCTCTTGCATAACGAAATTGTTTTATAATTCTCTATGTTTGTCGCAAGGTGTGATGTTATCCTGGCCAGAAAGTGGGGAGATCTAACAAAAAGACGAATGATTATCAACTTCAAGTGTCTTCTAGTAGACTTACATATAGATTTAAAGTAGGTAAATCTACAATCAACAGAGAACTCAAGAGTATGGGAGCGATATGTCGAAGTTGTACCAAAGCACTTCTATATACCCCTGAACAGTCAATACTAGCTCAAGAGCGTTCTAAAACACTTGCAAAAAATTTGAGAAAGAAGATAATAATCATGAAATATGAATCATATTTCCCTTTGAAAAATGATCGGCTATCCGGTAATAACAGATTTTATACGTTGTATTACTCGACTGCACCTGCGGAGGTCAAATATGCAAGTCAAAAGAAGTTTCCACAGAGACTTACTGTCTGGCTGACAGTTTCACCACGAGGAATTAGTGAACCGTATTTCCACTCAGCGGTACCTTCTATAAATGCTGAGAAATACATCAAACATTGTCTTAAAGCTCGATTATTGCCTTTCATCAAGAAATTGCACAACGATGCCGATTTCATTTTATGGCCAGATGGAGCAAGTGCACACTAAGCATAGGTAACCACAGACCTGCTTGAAGTTGAAAATATACTTTTCATTGATAAATTGTCTAACCATCCAAATATTCCTCAAGGAAGACAAATTGAAAACGTATGAATCTAACTGAAATCAAACATATATAGAGATGGATGGGAAGCATCAACCGTGCGTTCATTGAAAATGAGGATTAAAAAGTCAATCAAAAGCTCGACTTGAAGGCCATTCAGCATGATTTAGCGAAAGTATCTATGAAGCTCGCAAAACTTTGGCGTCTTGGAGTGTTCAGTGTCTTGTAAACATTTTCCCACAATGCTTGTTAAATTTCAATTTGACATTTCATATTTGTACAGGTAAAAGTACCCGTTTGTACCAGTTATTATTATAGTATGTACATATATTACTATTATGCATTCTTCAAGTACATTTTTATAGACCCCTTTGTAATAGCTAATCATATATGCACTTGATATCAATTAGTGATTTGTCAAATGAAGTATTAAATGATTCAAAAGGTAAAAGAAAACAAACGATATATAGATCAACAGAATTACCTTGTAACACAAGAAATCTACTGATCCCTGGATCATGAGCTAGAAAACTTTCTGTGACTTTTAAACGTTCGAACTTTATAGGATCAGTTATCTATCCAAAACCAATAACAATAGCAAAGGCCTACGTTTCTTTGTCAAATTTGAATTTTTTTCAAAACAGTGTAATATCTCGTTACAACAATACAAACCTATAGTCAAATGCATCTCTCCTTCGGAATTGTTTCCCTTACTGTAATAAAAATAATCTCTACCACTTATGGACGACTTCTAAATTCGTGCCTTCGGTGACCCAACAAATATATTCATTTACCAGAAGACGCAAATCCTACCCTGGCCTCAGAATGATGAATAATTGAAATATTATACACTTTTTATTAAAATTATTGTGAATGTCAATGGTTCTATTTGACAGTGTTAAATAAAGCTCAAACCTACAATGTATAATATGTAGGGTGACCAAAATACAATAAATAAAGTTCAGGATTAATTCTATAAATTTATAAAGCTAAATAATAAATTTTATAAATTATAATATATAAATATTAAAAAATAAATCCTAATTATAAAAATTTATAAATTATAAAAATAAATTTACAAATTTGAGGAATATTATTAATTAGGAAAAATTCTTTAATTTTTTACTTTTAATTTTTATATTTGACTCAAAAAGTATACACACTTTAAATATAAATCGTTAAGTAATTATAAGTCTTTATTACTTGTCTTATAGTTTGTTTAACTACTCCAATAACTAGTAAGAAATGACCGCAATTTTAAACCTATAAATTTATTCTTAGAGGTTGAATCATGAAAGGTAGGTTTAACTTTGAGCAGCGAAATTTTTTTTATCAAAAATAACTTCAAGTTTGAAAACATTAAAGAAATACAGCCCGTGTTCAAGAAAGAATTTCAGATAGATCCTTCTATTAGACTGACAATCAGTCGAATAATGGATAAATTCGAAAAAGATGGAGCTATTAAAAATTTCATCAAGAATCGTTCTGGAAAACAGAGAATATCGACAAGTACCACAAAGGAAGAGAGAATACTGAAATTGTTTAATCGAAGTCCACAATCATTTATGAGACAAGCACCTAGGAATCTCAAAAGATTCTGTACACCGAACTTTGATCTGCCATATCAAATACACTAATTAAACTTCTGATTCATAATTATTTTAAGTGTGTATACATTTTTTGAGACATAATATTTATATATTATTATGATATTAAAGTGGATAATTTTATTTAAAAAGATTTTTATGCATCTCGTATATATTCGGAAGATATCAAATTATATTATTTTTATAATATAAAAGTAAAACTTTATATATTTTGATAAAAGCTGTTTGTAGAGAAATATTTACTGACAAAATTGATTAAGGAATTAGTGCACAATAATGTTTTATAGGTTTCATGAACGAGTTCACAATCCTGGGGCACAGGTCAAAGATTTCGTTATCGTAAGATTTAGACATACGTTTCCGCGGACATCAAAATTATCATCATCATAATCCTTTGTTATGCAAATGCCGAAAAGATTTATTAATTTTTGCGTGGCATTGAAGACAGTATTTGCCCAAAATGATCCTGAAATAATAAAATGCCAAGTACTATTTCGTATGTGAGGAGCCACGTCCGAAAAACTAAACTTTGAGAAAGACGTTATTCCGATAACTTGGTCGTGTTTCCCGATAGCCTTTTTAAACTGGTTTATGGAATGGTAGCAATTATTATAATTAGTGCACAGCTCATTCGTCAAGGTCGCCACGATGTTATTTACCCATGGTTCATACTGAGGAATCTTGTCGTCAAAATATGTAACAAGCTCATATTTTGGTAGGGCAAGCAGTCTACTATTTTCATAGGTCCCCATTATCATGATGTTGAAATTGTTATTGCTATTATATATTGGTATTGCTTGTTGAGAATTGATGATGTTATAAGCCGATGGAGTCCCCTGAGCATATTGGTAGTTAATATTCTTTAGAATTCGAAATCTAAAATTTGTATTATCGGAGGTAAACTAAAAAATAGAAATGAATAAATAAAAATATTAAAAAAAGAACCCATACCAGATCATTGTATCTATCATTAATAAATATGGAAATATTCGTACAAAATGTGTTGGACAGACATATCTCTCTGAAACCGTAAAGATCACAGTGAAATGTATTGGCTTGATAGTGAAAGGCCTTGCAGGCAGCCAAGTCACATTTTAAAGCGCATTTTATTTTAGATGGTAAAGTGTACGATTTCAAGATATTGAAAGCACAGGAGTTGGCCGTTTTGTAAACTCCAGAAGCATCAATTATTGTGATCAAAATAAAATAAATTATATAAATCATATTTTGGTTAGGCTAAAATAAACTCTATTATTTATATTACTACGAGGGGAACATTATTTGGGAATGCCTTTTGGCCAATTATATTTTTCAATCAAAATTTATTTGCTAATTATTTACATTCAATTCACACCAATTGAAAATAACTTTCGCAGATATTTTAAGATTTTGCTATTAGGTGCGTGAATTAATTTTTGGAATCTGCCAAAAGCCGTCACAATTTAAATATGAATAATAATACATAAATGTGATAAATACTATTTTCAGATGTAATTAATTACAGTTCTCGTAAGAAGTCTGTTCATCCCCTATAAGAAATAAAAATTGTAATATATATATATAGTTTAAAAGATTTGTTTAAATAATTTAAGTTATTATGATAATTTTCAATTATATATATGTATAAAATAATGTAGAATTACATATTTTTAGAGAAATATAACAGATAGAAAATTGTCAGAGTTTCAAAAAATGTTATAATTTTATTACAAAAAAATGGAAAATCCTAGTCAGAAATAGATTGTGAATTAAGTGAGAATTATAGAATGGTTGTGACAAAGCGTAGAATTCAATATCTGTGAATGAAATATTGGGAAACTGGATCCGTACTACAGATAAGATGAAAAATGGCAGACCACCCATAAAACGCATTTTCCAGAGCAATCACTTATTATCTGTAAACAAAATAACTTGTATGTACAACACTAATGATATCCAAAGGATTTCTGTCTGTACTGTTAAAAAGAATTTATCAAAAAGTACGTTTTAAGAAGCTATTCATCAATTCAGAAATCATTTATAAAATTAAAGCAACATATGAAAAGAGTTGCCTCGGCCATGGCTTTTAGCAATTGGGATGCAGATAAATGGGAAGCTGTTGTATTTACGGACGAGTGCATATTTTATTCACATTCTTTCTTAAATAAAATATTGATTAGAAGAACCTCCCATGAAAGGTACAATCATACATTTTTCCAACCAGTTATGCACATGGCACATATATACATAAATAGTGGGAAAAGTAACAGTTGAAGCCAACACTTGAATATCGAATAAACCAAATTTTGTTTTGATTTTTTTCAGTTTTATGAATACCATAATATTGAATATCGAACATGGAATTTGGAATACTGGTTTCAAATCTTATTTTTCCCACTATTATCATTTTTTTTTAAATTTCAATTTTTATATTCTAAACTTTTTACTGTTTATTGACTTTTCATGATTGATTTTGCAATTTATCAATTATTTTTTTTATAAATTTCAATTGTAACACTTACTCATAAATCTATCATTTTTTTAAAAAAAATGAATGAAAAATATTTTTGTAAAATTTTCAATAAAAGTATATCAATATATAGAGTAAACATTTAAATACAAACGTACATTAAAAAAGTAGTACTAATAAAAGTATTAATGAAAAAATAAAAGAAAAACATTCAATTTTTTTTAAAAAACAGGTCACATCCAATCAGTTATTACAAGTAATACATTTTTAAATAAATTTAAAACCAGAAAATATCCAGGAGAATGACATTTAAAATCCTTAGACATTGTTAATAAAGCAAACGCTGTGCCGGAAAAAACACAAAAATACCGGTCTAGGAACAAATATTGATAAATTTTTAGAAAATTATAAAGAAGTTTTAGAAAATCAAAATGTTCCTCTAATTCAAAAACCTGATTCCATTCCAATAAACTAAATTGATTCAGATGCAATGAAACATGATGTAAGATATATGTCAACAGATTTACAAGACAGTCATGCTGCTGATGATATGATGAAATGATTCTTGAAATGAACAATATTCAAAATCCAACAGCAAGAAAAAAACTTGAAAGACTGACAATAAAATTAATTATGAAAGTATAATTATATAAAGTATAATTATATAAAGGTAGCTTTCAGATTAGGTCTTGCAAGAGCTAATGAAAAACTACTTGAAGACAAAGAAGAATTGAAACCAGAAAATAAAAAACAATTATTGGGTTATCCAAGAATTTGGAAATTTCATTTATTTACCAAAATACATATTTTCAGCATTGATCGGGACCCTTAATACCCCAAAAAATTTTTGATTGATAGACTATGATATATGTAAAAATGAAAATAGTTAAGGAAATAGTTAAAGCATAGAGAACGTGAAATGAAAAAAATGTAAAATCTCAAAAACAGTTAGGACGGTTTCTAGTAAGAGGTTAATCCGAAACTGAGAATCTTAAAGGGGTGTATCTTAATGGAAGCATATCCAAGATGAAAATCAAGGAACCTGAAAATAAAGTTTTCTCAAATTAAAGGAAATTATAAAATGAGAGAGGCTGTATTTATTTTTCATGGATTATTAGGATGTGTTAAATCTTTTCCCATAAAACAATATTGATTTAAATGTACATAAAAGAAGAACAAAAGATGATTAATCTTCGAAATAAAATAACTTTAAGGCATCTTCCTGCTAATTGTTGAATTTGATGAGAAAACCGTTCTGTAGTTTTGGGAATCGAAATTCACAACAAACCTGTTCGACCTATTGCACTGTTTCAAACGGCCGATCTCGAAAAAATACAGCCTTAGAGCGATATATGTCATAGACTGAAGGCTTACGTCATGATTATATGGTCGAACTAACTTTTGGATATTTTGAGGTACACTAAAGTGTATAAGTATACCCGAAAATATCCAATAGTTCGATGTTATATATTTTAAATTATATGTATATTATAAAACTTATTTTTGTCTTTTGATATTATTTCTTTTTTCTTTATTAATTTTTTAATATTTTTTCTATGAACTTAAGTCTTAGCATTGAATTATATTTTATATTTTTTAATATATGCATACCATATATCGGTTCGGAAAAATGTAAGATTTACTGATATCCTAATAGAACTGTTATAGTTCATGAGTATTAAAGTTTTTGAACTTTGGGATCCTGATTTATATTATTTTATTAATTATATCTTGTAAATTGTATAAGAGACAAATTCAGGCATTTGGACAAAGCGTCTGCTTTAGGGTCAGCTTTGCCTTTTCGATAAATAATTTTATAATTGTATTCCTGCAACTTTCATACCCAGCGAATGAAACGAGAAGATATATGTGGGTGTTTTCCCAAATATGCCAATGAATTATAGTATGTGTATACAACGAATTCTCAACCCCATTAATGAGTTTGGAATTTTGTTACACCAAAAATGATTGATAAACATTCTAATTCAATGCCTGTGTAATGATTCTCGTGCGTTTGAGACTTATCCGGGAGTGTGCTATGACATAGTCACAACCACATTCATCTGTTTGTCTGCAGACTGCTCCGGTGGCAATTCCGCTCGTGTCGCACATTAATTCAAGTTATCTTTTTGGATCGGGATATCGCAGGATTGGTGACGAAATGAGGGAAGTTTTTAAATCCTCAAAAGATATCTTGTTCCTTTTAAATAATTTTTTTATTGAAAGGCTCAAAGTTATTGATTTTCTCAAAGTTATTGATTTTCTCAAAGTTCTTAACAAATCTTCGGTAATAATTTGCTAAACCAAGAAATATTTGAACTTGTTTACTGGTTTTTGGAACCAATGCATTTTTTACCTTTTCAATAATTTCTGGATCCTGTTCAATACCTCTTTGTGATATAAATTTCAATGTATACTGATTGTCATAATTTTTTCAAACACCACATTATTATACTAATATGCATAATTTTTGGCAATTTCCATATTTTCGTTTAAATTTTTCAATATTATTATTTACAAGTATTTA
>JBBMKC010054022.1:7215-17725 GCA_037834085.1 Bipalium vagum | reverse complement strand
ATTTATGTAATTTAACTCGAGAAATCACATTTTTTTCAAATCATTTTAGATTAAGCTTTAAAGAAAAATAAATATATGTTTAATTGCTAATAATTACAAATGTAGAATATAATAACTTTTAGTTATCAGTATTTCTTAAAATTTAATAAAAAATTAATTAGGTTAAAAATTTGATAGATTTATCAAGATTTTTAGATAATTAATATTAATTTTTTTTAGATTATTTTAAAAAATTATCACATTTATTTTTTTTTATGATAATATTTCAAGATAATGCTAAAGTAATCAAATTAAAATTTTAATTAGATATATTTTAATACGAGATTTAAAGGGCGAAATTACAAAAATGATTTTTTTAATGTAAAATTATTCATGTCAGCAAGCAATGTTAAGGAAATGTTATTTTGTTCCATATTCTGAATTTATATTTTTTGTTTTAATTAACATAAATATTTGAAATTTTGATCTATGACATAATTATATTAATTTTTATTACTAATTATTAAAAATTTTACTTAATTATTAGGTTGTAACCTAATTTTTTAGTGATTTTACACACTATAAAAGCAATAACATATTTAATTTAAAACTTATTAGGTTGTAAAAAAATTAATGGCGGTTTATGACTTCATTTTTGCATTATGATTTGTTAAATAAACTTTTTTTTTATTATTATAAACTTGTTTATATCTTAAAGCGAAATCTCTTAAAAAGGTAAGGTAACAAAAAATTATAATAAAGAAAAATTATTTTTAAATGTTAGGCAATTGAAAACAAGATGAACTACTTTCAGATTAGAGTAATGCTCTTTTATGAATACAAAATGGGTGGTAATGCTGCATGTGAGATATATTGAAAATTAGTCGAGGGATGTAGCTCAGCGGTATCTCCGAATAATTTTCACTAACACTGCACAAACCGCTCGAAATCTGAACAGCATATTTGGAGAAGGTACTACTACTGGAAGCAGCACTAAACGATGGTTTAAGAGATTTAAGTATGGAGATGAAGATATTCAAGATAAAGATAGTCATGGACGAAAATGTCCCATCTCCAATGACGATTCGACGACACTTATTAAGACTGATCCGCGTACAACTGTTCGAGAGTTTAGCTGTGCTCTAGGTTTTTCAGCTATAACTGCTTCCAGCCATCTGTGAGAAGTAGGAAAGTAAAAGAAACTTGAAAATTTTCTTTTATTGTGTAACTTTTGCTAAAACTACTCCAAATTTCGGAAATTTTAAAGTCGAAAGTAAAACTATTCCTAAAAAAATGTGAGTAATAATATATATTCAATTTACAAATTTGTTGTGAGGTTTATTTATTTATTTTATTTAAAGATTTTTCATAAATATTTTATATACAATATATATCAATATCCACAATTTCTTACCAATCATCAATAGTGTTCTTTTCTGACTCCTGGTTTTCCGATGATATAAGCATATCTAAAATAATTATAATCAAATAATAATTTCATAATATCAGTAATTATATTTCCTTGACTAAATATATTCTTAAAATAATTATAATAAATGTGAAGGTAATTGTATTCAATTCTTGAAAGTTATATTTATTGATTTTTATTAAAAGTTAAATAAAAATATGATATAACACTAATATTAAATAATAGGAAAATATTAATGTTTCATATTCATCAGATAAAAAACTGAAGGCAATAACATAGAAGAAACCGATGGATTTTGCGCAATATTATCCTATGTTCAAAAAAGGTCTCAAAGTTCAGTCCATATTTATTTCTAATTTGGCAAATAATTGATCACTAACAGTTAGCATTTATTACTTCTCTTCAGAATAAAACTGATAATTTCACCTGTTTTTTCAATAAGTCTCAGGCAGAGTTAGTACCATGATGTGTTAAGATATATGATTTAAAGACGCAAGTGCAGTGGACATGGTGCTGCAGAATTTTCTCATTGATTGGTAATAAAATAAGTAAAGACGGTAGCAAAGAATTCTTGAGGTGTATTAAAAGCTTAATTCAATGTTTAAATTAAAAACAGACAATAAAATAATAAAATAATCAACATAAATCCATAACTATGTTCGAATTTCCATCTACTAAATATATATTTATTCTATAAAACAGAAATCTGGGTTTCGGATGCAGAGAACTCTTCCAAAGTTTTAATAACCGAATCTCTGTCATTGAGAGCTTGTATAAATATTTGAAAGTAACAGTCACAAAGTTAGAAGTTTGACAGAAATTCTGTTTGAAGAAATTATGCGTTTTATGGTGTAAAGTTATGTTATATGATCTCCACCTTAAAGCATTAAAACGAAATATCGTTGAAACAAAACTACAAGCCAATGTTTATAAAATTATAATCTAAATATACATAGAAGTAGAACACGACTTGTTGTGAAAGAGACTTGTGGTAGATTTCGTAGCTATTTCAATTATTATCAAATTTTCCCCATCATTAATCTCCAAAGTATATATATTATATGCTATCTGGGATATCTGTCTGACTTTTAAATTAGCCTATAAAACATTTTACATTAATTCTGATTAATGTTACATATGTAAGATATTAATAAAAATATATCGATCGTATTGAAATATTTATAAATAAAATCACATAATATTAATGAGAATATTGATATTGAAATTATTGATAATTGATAGAAAATTATTACAATTTAATATTTTTTATAATATTATTTTTTTTATTCAAATTAAAAATAGTTTTATTCATTTATATTTATTATCATCAAGCGCTGTTATATGATTAATTATTTACTCAGTAATCATAAAGAAAAAACTCTAAATTTGTTTTAATAATAATAAAAATAAACAAATTTTAATAAATATCAAATATAAATACCGCTTCATGATTTGAGAAAGTGGTTTTTACATATTTTTAATAATAGATTTCAATTACTGATAGAACTTTATCAAACATTTTTAGTCTACGTGGTCACGGGTTATAAAGTCATGTGACTTTGAGGCTTTACTTGGTTCAACATTCACAACACCCTACAATCAGATATTAATAGTTCTCATATTCGAATTAGTGACCTATTCAGTGACATTATTATTGAAATAATGACGATGAGTTGCTGGCGCTTGTTTAAAATTTCAAAAAATTATTGGAGATCATATTGAGATTTATAATTTAACATTTTTGCCAGGTTACAGCAGTTCAAAATACCAATTGAGAACCAGCCAAATATTTAAAATTACATTTACCAATGAATATTTTATTTTGAAGTGATCATCAATTTTTGGCAAAATAAGTTCATTGCATTACCGACTGGAATTCTACCTGTGTTTATAATATATTTTTAACCTTTAATCCTCAAGTAAATGAGTTGATTGAAATTAAGATATGGATCGCCGTCACGTTATTACCAAATACGATTTAGAAAATCTTCATTTTATTGTTTAAAAATGACTGTTGATACATTGAAACACGATTTTTTTTTAAAACAATATTTTTTCTTTATGCATCTTTAAGTGTTTCAGATTGAGAACTAATTCAAACGTGGATATTTTTACCTTCCAGACCAAAATTTCTAGCATTTTCTGACATCAAAACCCCGGATAAATATGGTTAATTGGTCTATCAGTCTTCGATGCTGTTTAACATTAATAAAATTAGTAAATTGCACAATATAATATGTGATCTTGGACAATGTTTTTTGACCTATTGCAATATTGTAAGTCAAATTAGGTGATGAGCAGGTCATTTTTCACAGAAGGGATAAAAATAGGTCATTTTTGACAAATTGCATAAATTAAACTTATATTAACTATACGATATCATAAAATATGTTGATTTAAGCAGGTTATTTATTATTTCATATATACATTTATAGATCAGTTCTTATCAAATTTCGAGCCAAACTAATCGAGAATATAAAAATATAATTTGATCAAAATCCTATCTTGTTAGATGATCTAAATAAAATAGTTCATTTTGAAGAAACGATGTTTAACCACAAGGCTAAAGCTCACCGACCAAAGTTTCCATCTAAGCAATGCTGGGCCTTAGTAATAGCAGATTGCAGCTACACGCCTGAGAAATTTGAACCAAAGATTATATCTTTCCAATCACCTCATAGTTGATTTTCTTCAAGAATGTGGTTAAAATACCATAATAGCTTTGAAAAAACTATGAATTTGTTAAAAATATAATTGTTGGTTGTCAATTTTATCTTTCTTGTTATTATTTACATTGGTTTTTATTGAAGGTTAAAAAAACATAGGTTATTTTGAAGCTCAGAAAAAATACAATGGTATTTCTGTAGGTCAGATAAAAAACATTGTTACTTTTAGGTAAAATAAACATTGTTCGTGATCTTTATTTGGTATGTTTTCATTTCTCTAGATTTCATTCGTCAAATTACTCGAAACATACTTAAGATATTAAAAACAAACAAATGATTCTGATAATAACTTGTTTGTTATTTATTGATTGAATATAAATTATTAAAGAATCAATATTACTTGTAAATCTAATAATATTTAAATTATTAATAATTAATAAAGATTAATAAAACATTTTTAATGCTTTTAGACCTCAGACCATTTAACAGGGGAATGTTTAATCTTAAATTCTAGCAAATAAAAACTATTTTATCTATAAAATTAAAAAAATGTTATAAAAATTTTTTTTTTGACAAAAATTTCCCATTTTTTTTGACAAAAATTTCCCATTTTACTTTGACAAAAATTATTTTTAAAACTAAACGGTTGCGTAATAAAAAATAATTAGCTTTTATTTATTTTGATTTAATTCAAAAATTTTCTCATTAAATAACATTTATCCAAACAGAATTTGATTTAGTTAAACAAAAGAGGAAATTAGCTGTTTCTTCAATTTTTTTGAGATAATTGGTTAAATTTTCAACATTTTTTTGTTCTTTCTCAATATTTTCCGAAAATTTTCTTAAAATTAAATTTATCACATTATATTTTTATAAAATTCAATTTTTATTTCGATACATCTATCACCCATTTTTTCATTTTTTTTAAAGGAAAAGAGGAAAATTATCGTGAGATAATTTCTTAATTAATGTTTTTTCTTAATAACATAATGACAGATTTATTACAGTTTTTCCAGTATAATGTTTAAATAGAAATTGATTGTTTACTTATCAGTTAATTGATATCTTATTGCAAAAGTAATTTATGTTCGATCCTAAGTACTTCTGTGGAAATTAATTATACACTTCCTTTCATTTTATATTGAACAAACGAAGTTTATGTCTTTATTGTATTAATTCGACTCTTTGGGATAAAAAAAAGAACAAAAAGAAAAATATAAGTAAAAGTGGCTATAATCAATTATTTTATTTTAATCAGTTGATTATTAATTTTATCCAAAAAAAAGAAAAAAGCCAATTCATTAATTCATTATAAAAATAATAATTATTATTATCTCGAACTCTGACGTAAAATTAATTAAAATTATAAATAATTAATGAATGCTGAAAAATCGTGAAATATTTTTTATAAAACTATTTAATTATCAATTAGATATTGTTTTAATAATAATAAAAATTAAAATGACCTGCTCATCACCCAATGTGTGTAATTTGACCTACAATATTGCAATAGGTCAAGAAAACATTATCCAAGATCACATATTATATTGTGTAATTTACTAATTTCATTAATTATTTGAAAATAATTTATTAATAAATGAAAGTATTAGGTTGTTCCAAAAGTTCTGCAACAGTTAAATAAAAATTATTTTTCTCAGTGAAATAGAATTATAACAAACGTATAATCTTATAATAAATAATAATTTGAATAAGCAAAACCATATATATGGTTTTGTTATTGAGAGATTAACGAAAACTAGAGAGTAAAAAAATATATCCAACTTTGTTTTGCGTAAGGAGGATTAATAAAAAAAATTAATAATTTTCAGACCCATCCATAAAACTAAGACCTTGATAATATTATTATTCAATGCAATACCATACATTTTTGCCACCAAGTCTTTTTTTATAATGTAGTTGAAAACTGTAACGACAGGATCTAGAGAATGTGAGAATCTCCAGCTCTGTTTTTATTAAATTGTATCAAGAGGTTCCGTGATTTTGATAGCTTAATTTTCTTTTATCAAAAGTCATAACTTTAATAACATTTCTTAAAAATTTGACAACATTGATATTTTACTATCAAACTATATTTGTACGTTTTGTTTAAATAAACATATCAATACATTATTTGAAATTATAATTATAGTAAAATGAATTCTGAAAAATTTGTAAATCAAAATTTGATCCGTCATTATAGGAAGGATTATTTGTGATATTGAAAGAGAAGGTTCCATTGCATATTGTACAGTCTCAGATGAGTTCAAAATGGAGATATTGGTCTCAAAGATAAAGACTCGCAAAAGAAAGATTTTCCGTGATAAATGAAGTGTTTCTATATGGGCATTAATTGATCACCCACATGCGATTTATCTACGATGATTGGACATTCGAAAACCATCATTAATCAAAACCTGAGAATATTAACCAATTTACTTATAAAAATATTTTTCCTTTGGTATTAGGTTATTTGGAGAGTTACTACATACTTTAGTTGAAGTTGAAGACATCATTTAAAGTATCAAAACAAGTTATTAATGAAAATCTCAATATCGATTACATTAAGTATGTTTAGTAGTTAAAATTGTTTAAATATATGAAATTAATGTTTTAGGCAGGAAATTTAAAATGAAAGTTAAAAAGTTACATTTCGGTATATTTTACTGTTTTATTTCCGAAAAGGAAATAATGCCGCAAATGCTAGAAGAAAATTTTTTGTGGTATATGGAGAACATTCAATAATCCAATAGCATATCAAATGTAAATATAATTAAAAGTATTTTTTGAATTTCTTGAAAAAGGTAAAGTAATTAAAAATACAGTGGTCCCTCTATTAGTTGTCATACTCTAATATTTACCAAAATTAGGTTTCATGTAATTAATTATAGCGGACTTTTCTATTTTTTACCACAAAACATGAATAGAATTAAAACAAATTACATTTTATGAAATTACTGTTAAGAATTACAAATTATTTCTTCTGTTCTGTAATATAAATAAAAGGAAAAAACAAAAACGGAATCAGCTGTTTTAAACAAAGAATCATTATTTTTGTTTTTCAATGTTAACTGCAACTAGATTTATACTTCTGAAAAAACCCTATTATTTTAATGTACTATTTTTGTTATTCTTTTTTTTGTCTTTTTAAAATTATTTTGGTTCTTAAAGAAATCGAATATTCTCTTTTAAAATTTTATCTTTATCTTAATTTTGAAAAATTTTAATATGATATATTTTTGGTGTTTGAAGTGCTCCAAGTGTTCTTTTTTTTATCATAGGACACTCATCTTTCATCAGATGTATTATTCAAAAAAAGAATTACAGAATATCATTTAAAACTTTTTAAAGTCAAAAACAAAAAACCGCTTAATGTAATTTGTAATCTTTATATGAAAAAAATACATATACACATTATGTATTTATCTTTCAAGTCTTATCCTTCAGCTTCCCTGCAATAGTTGTAAGTCATCACCACTTTACGCACAGTGAAGTATTACATTCATTAGAGAGCCACCTAAGTGATGTGTTTGGCCTTTCTTGCAACGATTGATTAATCTTTTCATCTTATAATTTCCCACTCTTGCATAGTTGACATCTACATTTTGATGCATCCAAGATATTCCATGTTTTGAAGAAACGGTTAAGCATTTTGTTCATCATTGGTCTACTTGGTGGATCAGTGTTTATTTCCTGTTTGCATATTTAAATTTTTAGTGGCGACTAAAATTAAAATTTCAATTCAACTATTTTGACTCGCTCTTTAATACTAAGTAACTTTCCGACAATCGATGCTTAATCTAAAATAAAAATAATTTAGTACAAATTCAAATATTACATGTCAATCTCACATGTCAATAGTTCAGCTAAACAAAGCTAAATATTAATACACTAATTAATTTAATACATTTTAAAATCGTAAAGCTAATTAATTAACACCCTGTATATCTAAGTTTTTCTATCTGGATATACTTCAATTATTGGATTAGCATTCACTCTTTTTCTCTTTGTATAATTTTATAAATCACTTTCAAACTTCTAATTCTTTCTTTAACCTATTTTAATGTTACAATTTCTGTGTTACTAACCAGTTGAAATCCATATCCGGTAATATTTTATTGAATTAATTTCTGAAAATAGGGATGGCATGTTAAGAAATGATACAAAACTTAAAATTTTAACACATTTTTGGATATGATATTTAAATTCATGCAAAACTTAATTAAAGGTGATGATAAAATTCACATAAAAATCAAATATATCTTAAGCACCAATCTAATAATATTGTATTAAAAATATTTTTTATGTTATGTCCCCTCTTGTTCTTTTAAATATCACAAAAATTCCTTCAATTCATAAGGAAGATGAATTACAGAGACGAGATCCTTATTTATCTCTAAAGATGAAGTGCTCTTGTGGGTTTTAACAATAAATTAATTAAAATAAACGATTTTAAGACTGTTAAGCAACATATTTTTTTAAAAAAAATTGATAAAAACTTAGATTTTCTTAAATTCACAAAACGTAAAATTTTCTAAAATATCCTAATAAATATTCTTTAATAAAATGTTATCCTTGCATCATTTAATTAACAATATGCATTTTAATTATAATAAAACATTAAATTTTCATTGCTTTAAAATAAAATAATTAACAAGGATGCTTTATTAGAGAAAAAAATAATTATTTTTATAAATAAAAATAAAAAAAATGAATATTTTTGTTAATTAGTTAGATTGTATTTTAATCATGAGCAAAAAATACGATGAATTAATTAGAATGAATAAAAGATCATTTCTTTTGCTTTTTTGCTTATCTGAAATTGAAATAAATTGGTTTTTTCAAGAAAAAGAATTTTATCACTGTAATATAGAATAAAGGATAAGAGGACTAATTTTATTTTAAAATATAACTTTTTGTTTCATTAAGACAGAAGACAAATATCAAATGTTCTCTTTCTACAAGAAATGTGATATATCTTTCCTTTCATCAAACCATTTACATTTCTTCATTTCTCTAACAATGGATTTCTTTTCTTTTATTTCTAATCGATATTTTATTTATTTTATTTCCTGTTTTCTTTTTCTGTCATGAGAATAACGGATCATGTGTTATTACTTTGTATTATATCACAACTTGTGAGTTTTCTTATCTTGGTAACAACTAGAAGTTTATTGTTTTATAATGTATTTCTTCAGAATATAATCTTTTACTGTTGAAAGGAATTTTATCGGTCTTCGTAGAAAATACCGGCTTATCTTCATCCAGATATTCCTACATACTGACACCTGCTATAAGAAACGAAATTAGGTAGAGATAAACTTAAACAAATAGTGTGAACACACCATGACATCTTGTGAATTATTGTTACATAGAAATTAATAATTTTTTTATTAAATGAATTTGACAATCAGAAATAATTTCGTTTTAAGCTTAAAGAGAGAAGATGAAGTTTTTGATAATATGATTATCATGAGAATTTTTGATATTAATTCGTTAAACCTTCTTATATTAAACCTCCTGATAATTGAATTCATACAACAATCTCCCGGGATTTAAGAAGATTCTTTCTTTCATACCCTTCTTATTATATCAAAGGAAGTTTTCGAAAGTTTTATAAATATATATTTGTTTACTTTTTTTTACTGATAATCTGAAATATATTTCTTTTTCATCAACATATATTTCTCACCAGTTGATATTTGTATTTTATTTTCTTTTTAAAATGTAATTTATATTTTGTTTTAATTCTCATCCAGGAAAATATGAACAAAAATAAGTTAAATAAAATGAGAACATTCTTATAAAATATATTTTTATGTAATTTTATTTTTCCTAAATTCATTTAATAAAATAAGAGAAAAAATATATTTTTTCTAATAAATAAAAAAAATAAAAATTATATTATCATTTTTGTAAAATCTGAAACCCTTTTGAATTTTTATTTTTATTAAATGTATAATAATTAAAAATACATAATTAAAGATAATATTTTCTTTAACATGAATTTATTCCTTTAGGTGTTGAAATTTGGTTTGGCTCAGTTTTGTTCAAAGCTCGTTTACAATTTTTCGGATCATTTTATTAACTTTTTTAAAAAATTTTATAACATTTGTTATTGATAATGTTGATATTCCTCTTTACGTCTACTGCTATTTATTGTAACAAGGATAACAATGGACTCATTATATTTCTGATAATAATTTTTATAATTTTATTCACATTCTTACTATTGTAATAAATAAAACTTCTAATAATCAATACTTGTAGTAACTTGCTGATAAATCATTTTTATAAAAATTAATAATGCACTTAATATCAAACAATATAAATATAAATATATATAAATATAATTAATATAAAAATATAATTAATATAAAAATATAATTAATATAAAAATATAATTAATATAAAAATATAATTAATATAAAAATATAAT
>JBBMKC010053911.1:0-17726 GCA_037834085.1 Bipalium vagum | reverse complement strand
ATAATAATAATAATAATAATAATAATAATAATAATAATAATAATAATAATAATAATAATAATAATAATAATAAAGTTCTTATTCTCTTTGATAGCTGATTAATATTTTTAAAATCAATTTACTAACATCATTGGAGAATCACCAAATAACATATGAGGTGGATTAGGTGAAAATTCAATGTTATTTTCTCTATTTCCAGTCTTGTTCAAGGATGTATCAGATATTTCTAATTGGATGATTGGTTCAGAATTGCCTTTCTTCTGAGGTTTCGGAGATAGATCGGATGATAAAATCTGTGAAATTGATGATACATTTTCAGATTCAGAATCGGAAGTCATTAGCTGAGATTTCCTTTCTTTATTTGAAATCTGAAAGTATTTTTTGTTTCATTAAAAAAGTCTGTAGATCATTAATAAATTCATTTCAATAAGGAACGAGTCTAATTATTTTGATTTTTGAAAAAATTGTAATTTTTCTTTAAATTAAATAATTTTTACTGAAATAAAATGGGTGTGAGAAAATCAGAAATCAAAGAGATGACCCAATCATTTATTGTCTATAAATTCCCATAGTTCTTTGAAAAAGGAATACAATTCTTTGAAGACAAGTGTGAATCATAACAATATACGACTGACTTATGACATATTCATTTTCAATTAAATAATGTACTAAAGTTAGATGTTGACATTTTGATATAAAGCACGTTTCAATCAGATCACAGTGTTGAGATTTTTTAAAGTAATCTCGAAGTTGTCATAATACGACTAAAGAAATGCCAGTAATATTAAATATATCTCATACAAGTAAGGAAAAAATTTCTGAGTAGATTTGTTCCTTGTCTCATCGTTTGGTACTGAATAAGTTAGCATAGGCTAAATTATTGGAAAATATTTAAATATCCATATGGTGTTAGAAGATCAATAAAATAACCTATTTTTGAAACATTTGGTACCAGTGATGAAAAATGGGTTGACTACGAAAACATCAGTATAAGGTCAAAGATAATACTGCATCCCAAGAAGAATATTTTTTCACTTTGATTAGTTTTCAAAACTGCTTACTTTTCTCACACCATTTTGTATTTCTTTTTATAGGATCTCATTGTAATAGGAAAATTATTAATCTTATCGGTCGGTCAATAAATATTTTTTATTGAGGAAAAAATTCTAAAATTAAATTCTAATGAAAAAAACAGAAGAGTTTTTTCAATGTAACAAAATATTCCTCATCATAATATTTTTCTACCAATGATATATTTCCGTAAAGAATATAGATTTCAGAGTAATAAAATCAATGGCACTTACTGAATTGAATTTCATAACCGGTTCAGAGGTCGGATCCATAACCGGTCTCGAAATGAATTGATTTTCTTGATTTTTCGGTTGAGAATTTGAAGATATTTCATATCTCGCCATCTCTTTTCCTTTCCTCACAGTATCGTAATCCGAGGAAGAGAATTTGATGGGGATTTTAACTGGACTATCGACATATTTATGAGGCGAATGGGACAATCTGAAATGAGATCCACGAAATCAAAGTTAATGTCTGGAAAGTAAAATCTTTCATACGTTTCATAAAGCTTTACATTTCTTCCAATTTCCAAATTGGGCTTTCTCACAGATGTTCTATATTCGACGGCATCCTCTTCAGCTGACGTTGTCAAAGAAATCAAAGAGCTTGAATTTGAGGAAACCGAGTAATCATTTCGTTTCATTGAAAGATTAGGTTGGGATCTTGATGGTTTAAGTCCAGTAAAATTTTCTATATATCGATTTATTTGATATTGATCATTTAAAATTTATTTTACTTTGAAAAGAATTGTGTAACGAATTGTCATTGCTCTTTGGTGATCTTGGTTTGTTGATGGTTGCATATGTAGGACTTACTGGTACTGACGGCTTATTAGAAACGTATTTTCTAGATGGCAGCGTGTGGAATTCTTGATCGGACAAGTCTAAGCCGTTTAAATGATGCTATATAAGTGAAAGATGATCAATTATCAAAAATATAAAGAACTAGGAACATTTTTAAAAATATTGAATAACCTTTTTTGATAGCCTTGGTGGTCTGGGAGGAGGAATTCTATAGTGAGGTATAGGAGGAAGATCCATTCTTTTCCGATTTGAATTTTCAAAAGAGTGTTGTGGAATTTTTACGGGGACATGCTTTCTTTTTTGGGAATGATGACTGCTGGAATGTGGTCTTCTTGGGGGATGTCTTGAATGATTTGGAATGGTGTTTTGCTTTGGTAATCTAGGGCGTTTCATTGGAAGATCCGGGGGTTTCTAAAAATTAATTAAAAGATGAAATATTATCAATTAGTTATGAAATTATTAGTTAACCAACCTTTAAAATATTTTTACCATTTCAGATAAACATGTACAAATTCCATATGAACTTCATAAATGCATTAAGAATGATGCTCAAAAATTATTTTAAGTTCATATACTTAAATATTTTATGATAATAGTAGTAAAGTTAATCATCATGACGCTCCGAAATCGCTATAAATGTTTGTGGGTGGTGACTTTATTTTTGTAATTAAAAGTTTGACTTTATAATAATCTTATTTTTATTATTAATAATGAATTTTTTACTTTTTAAGAATTTTTTTTCATGAATTTTATATCATCTTCCAATTAAATACAGAAAATTAAATTGAATCCTTCATTATGAGGTTTTTACGAACCAATTCCTTTTAAAAGAGCAAAATATTTTTCTGATCATATTCTATTTCTCTAAAAATAAAATTCTCACAATTTAATCTATTTTTATACTTGAAATGTCTTGATGACTATATTTTGGTTTAATGTTCACATTATTTCTCATCAATATTATAAGTTTAATATTCTACTATCTTACTATTTTATTATTACGAAGGATCGATGTCTGGTAAATATGACGGGTGAGGTAAGGCCTGCCACTTTGTACCTTCTAAGTGATTATTTACAACTGAACTTACAACTGTGGCCTTGCGTTATCATGTTGTAAAACTATCTTTTCGTGTCTAGTCAACCTATTCCGGTCGTTTTTCATCCAAAGCTTGCCTCAAACGAATTAATTGAGATCGATAAAGTTCACCAGTTAGTGTTTGAGAAGATTTTAAAAATTCATAATAGATCACTCCTTTCTGATCCCACCAGATACACAACACTTTCAAACCGTGGACATTTCGTTTCAATGTTGATGGAACAGGTTCACCTGGTATCACCCAAGCTGCTCTGCATTTTGGATTGTCATAACGAATCCATTTTTCGTCTCCTGTGATAATTCAATGCAAAAAACTTTTCCTTTTTTGTCTCTGAAGAAGGACATCACAAATTGTTTTTCGCCGTTCAATCATCTTTCTGTCAATTCATGTGGGATCCAAATTCCTAATTTTCGAAAATTTCCTAAAGCTGCCACACGTTTTGAAATGCATTGTTCAATCACATTTAATGCGACAGCCAGATCAGATTGTGTTTGGCATGGGTCTTCGTCCAACAGCTTTCTCAAATCTCTACCTTCACATTGTTTTTGTGGCTTCCCATTTCTAAAATGACAAAACCAATCTTTACATGTGGTCATCGAAAGAGCATGTTCTCCATAGGTATCTCGAAGCAAGCGGTACGTTTCCGCTGCAGTTTTCTTGGCAATAAAGTAATGTAGAATTACTTCTAGCAAATGTCGTTTATTTGGTATGAATATTGACATTTTGAATCGCATTAATATTTAAACAAGGAATATTAAAACAACTGTCTCGTGATATTATTAATTATATGATATTTTTGTTCATAAATCAATTCAATATAATTTAGATATGTAAAAAAAATTTTATTATCATTTAAAAAAAAAGCCGGAGTCATAGTTGTACACCTAATATTTTTTAATGTCATTTTATTTTATTTAAATTTGACAGCTTTGAAATAGAGTGCCAAGTCAATCAAAAACAATTTTTACCACTCCTTACTAATGTGTTTTATCCGATGTCAGAAAGTTGCAGAGAGTTCAGGAAATTTGTAATGTGTACGGAAAACATGTTGTGACCTCGACTACTCCTTTCACGGACTTATAGTAAATAATTTGAACGCCGAGATAACACCGAAGAGATAAAATTAGATGACCTAATAACATTAAGTTTGTTGTAATCTCATGGAATAATAGAAAGAAAACGATCACTTTAATTTAACTTAAATATATGACTTTTTAACCTGCAATCGAATCTGATGAACAAAAACTTCATAATCTAGATTTCGAAACCCAGCAATATCTTTTTTAGTCATTAAAAAATAGATATATGTAGAACGAAACACGATCAGAAGACGAGAGTAGAATTTTTAAATGAGTTGTTGAGGTTTTCAAATGTACTTTAAGAAATCATCAGTAGTTAGAAAATTTTGGAACGAAATGAGTATTATGTAAAAACTAGCATCGATATACGTCATTTTAATCACCTTTGGATAAAGTTGTTCTGATTGATATTTTTACGTAACACTGTAGTTCAATCATAACTTCTTATAAAATTAAATTCATTGAAAAATCAATTTTAACATTAACAAATAAAAAAAATTTCTTTCGATAATTATAACATTTATTTTTTATTATGTGAAAAACTGAGAACTTTTTTGATATTGCATGGTTTCATTATTGATAAGCGAAATGTTCTCATCAAGTATTATTTATAAATATAAATCCAGTTTTTCTGGGAAGTAAGTCTTCAACTAAATTAGGTAATGGAATAAATTATTTACATTTCTATTTATTATATTCAATTTTAAGAAAATTTTTTATAAATTTGATTTTTTGTCAATTGATTTAAAATTAGTTTTTTAAAAATAATTTAAAAATACGATTTTATTTATTAATTTTATTTATATTGATTGATGGAAAGTTTTGACCTTTGCATGATAGTGTTTTAATATTTTGAAAATACCAAAAATGCTTTCTAAATCTTTCTAAACTATAATTCTGAAGAAAAATATGAAAATGTTTATACTCGAAATAATAATCCCTGTTTTAAAATAAAATTAATTCCAAAAAAAATGTCGTGAAATTATGACTTCACAAAATCTAAATCAATTTATTTTGGTACCATTGATAAATAGTCTAGAAAGAAAAATGGTACAGCCTAAAATGTGTTTTAAAAATAAGATGGTCGTTTAAAAAAATGTTTCAATCTTTTTTAAAAGGTTAGTGTGAATCTAATACAAAGAATTTTTAATAATGATGACGTCAAATTCGACTTGTTAGTGTTTTTTTCCAGTTAAACACAAGAGGTTTTATGAACGAGGAATTTTTAGTTTTCATGGAAGATGACAACAGGTCCTTGATAACAATAGACAATTCATAATTTAATAAATTATACTGTTTCATATAGTTTCGTGTCTTTTGTTTCTTCAATAAAATCGGCAATTACACTTTCCAAATCCAATAGTTGTTTCATAACCACTTTATAATTTGTTAATGATATTTTTGGTTGAAAAATTTCTCAAAATCAAAATTTTAATAACGTTTTGATATTCAACTACATCAATTTACATTACTACATTACAATTTAGTGCTACAATGTTCTAAGAGTAATTGATTGGTTAAGATAAATGATATATTCTTTATCTACCGTTAATTGTCAATAGCTAACAATAATCAACTATCAAGAATTGACAAAAATAAAGTTTAAGGTTTTTACTTGGGTCTCACTGCTTATTGAGAATACTATGTAATCATATTAAAATGTGAAGTGTTTCCGTGCAAAATTCAATTTCTTCCTAATAACAATTTTCCTTACAGCATTTAAACAGTGAAATTTAATTAGAATGCTTCATAAGACAAAAACAAAATAACCTTTTGATTTTCTTTTGCAATAATTCTCGGCTGCTTTGTTTTGAGGATGGCATTAAAAACTCCGTTCCTTTCCGCTGAATGTTTTTCCAATAAAAGATTTACAACTGGCTTTGTATTCTTCATGAGTTCGACGGATTCAGATTGTTTAAGATTTTCTAACAAAATACCATCAACAGATACCAACTGATCACCAATTTCGATTTTCCCATTTCTATGTGCAGCTCCTCCTAGAATAATATCCTTTATATAGGTTCTGAAAATATCTTGTGGTGATCTCTAAAAAAATTGTTTAATAAAGAGTTTTTAATAAACGAAGTTTACTCTAGCAGAGATTATACTTAACCCGAGGCTATTATTGATTTTCTTCAATTTCAATTTATATCGATTCATAAGATCAACTTTGTAAATCTCTGGTCTGTCTGAGTGAATACTATATTCAGGAGATTGTGGTCTAGTATTCCTCATTGGTATTACAGGATTCCTTGGAGGACTAAACATGGATCTTTGAAATTCAGGCATTTCAATGTCTGTCGATTATCAATTATAATTTCAGAATTTAAATCTCGAATTCACAAATAAAAGCATACCATCGATCTCATCCCTAATCAAATTTCTAGGCAATCCTGGCAAAGGAGTTTTTTTCGCTGATATATTTGGTGATTGTTCTGTCATTGTACCAGTTTTTGACACTGTTGGTGTATTCTTTAAATTGGAAAATTAATATATTAATATAGTTCAATGAATTTTATCTGAATAGAACTGATCTTTTGTAATTTTTACTTTTTGAAAAAACAATGTTAATAAATATTTTATATTTATTTTTAAGGATTTATTAATAATAAATAATATATTATTTTTTATTTAATTAATAGTAAATAAGATATCAAAGATAATTAATTAAATAATTAATAAATCAAATAATAATAATAATATAATAATATAATATATAATATATATATATATAATATAATATAATAATAATATAAATAATTAAATCTAATTAATAAGAACTAACTATAGTGATTATTTTTGAAAATTAATAATTAAATTTTAGTAATAATAGCAGCTGACGAATTAAAACGCATCATAAAAGATTTTATCCGGATAGAACTTATTGTTCTTAATTTTAAAGAACTTAGTCAATTTGAATATATTACACTTTCGTTTTATAATTAAATTAGATAAAATGTATTTTTCTTATTGAGGAAAAGACTATTTTCCTTATCACTTCCCTTGTATTGAATCTACAAAGTTTGTTTTCACAAATTTTAAATAAATGATTTAATAATATCATTTGCTTTGCAATTGATGAGTGTAATATAATAAGTTTTACGAATAGATTCTGCTAAGATTAAGATTGAAAAGAAACGGACAAGAAAATAAAAATAATGATTCGTGAACTCTTTCAATAGATTCTGAAGAAAATACAAAGACTTCAAACTTATAAATTGGTTTAAAACTTTCATAAAGTATTTTATTATTTATAAATATTATATTAATTTTTAAAAGTTAATTGGTGGTTGACCTTAATGCCCTCACGAAAAGTGTAATTATTCTTCTTCACTGACAATTCTTTGTTGTGAGTTTGTTTCAAGGTATGCTTCGCACGAAAAGATATTTATATAATTAAAAAATAAAAAAATAAAATTATTTTATTTTTATTTTTTTAAAATTTATTTTATTTTCCCTTTTTTCTATATTTTTCTTGTTTCAAAAATAAATAAAATATAAGCATAATAAGCATTATTATTTTAAATAATAATAAAATATAAAACATACAAAAATATAAAAAAATGTAAATAATAGTAATAATCATAATAATGGTTATAATGAAAAATGTAAAATATAAAAATACTTATAATTGCATTTTTTTTATTTAAATATTTTAAAATAATTTCATTAATAATTTATGAATTAAAAGATAAAATAAATATAAAAATATTAATAAAATAACTAATGAGTCGTTTAGGCGTAAAATTTGGGTAATTCGGTTAATAAATATAATAAGTACGCCATTTTGTGTACTATTATTGTAATTTATATTATTATAATATTTATATTAATATTATTATTCTAATATTATTTGTTACTAATATTAGTGAATCCTAAAAATAAGTAGCCAATTATGTTGCTTCCATAAAAGTTCTCATTTTCTCTATTAAAATTCAAGTAAATTGTCCTGTGAAATAACGATAAGATTGTCTATAAGATAATTTATTTCATTTTTCCGTATCATTGATCAAAAATTACTAAGCATAATTAATTTCAACTTTTTTAGAAAAGAGGTACATTTTGATTAATAAAATCATAATCAGTAATTCCATTCAGTATTGTAATTGTAGTTATTGATCTTTTTAGCATTCTATTTCTTTTTTTATCCGTTCTTACAATTTTCTTTAGCCTTGTGGTACAGAATCTGATTATTTTTTACACATAGGATTTTCTATCTCAAGAGAACATTATAAAATCTTCTAGAGTAAATAATATTAATAATTTTGTTTAATAAATAAAAAGATTAATTTTTATTTTTAATTAGTTCTTAAATAAAATAAAAAGAGATTTCCTTTTAATTATTTAATTTTTTGATTTTAACCGTTTAAAAATTCTTGATTTTTAGAATCAGATAGAAGTTCAAGACATGGTAGACTTGCAGAAAATAGTAGCGAAGAAGACGAAATCATGTCCATCATGTCAAAGAAACAAAGTGATTACGATGAAAACAAAGGAATCGACTTTAAAACTTGCCGCTCAAGAAGATTTCAAAAATATTTACATATATGGACCCTTCCTAGAACAGGACGACAAGACGATAAAACAGGTGATTATGGAAAAATGAATATTTAATTACGGAGATCCATACGGATTGCGATAAATCATTCGACTCAAAAAGAATAAGATAAATGGCTGATTCCATGGGTATCAAATTATTTTTTTCAAGCCCATATCTCCATAACACAAATGAACAGATATAAAGACAATTAAGAACAATTAGGGACTGTTTGAACGCATCTAGCAAAGGAGACGAAGCGGAAAGTGTGACATCATGCTGCCGGAACTAGAATTTATGTTAAATGCAACGTACCCGAAGACAATCAGAACTAGCTCAACAATGATGATTTTCGGGAGACACATACGGATGGATAGGTGGGTGGGGACTTTTAACAAGAACGAGAATCAGGATACAATGTCTGGAATGTAACCAAATAACAGGATTTCAAGATCGGAGATAAAGGCCTGGTTAAAAGCCCGACAGAAAGACATGGAGAGGTATGAGAGTCCAAACTAGGTGAAAAAGAAGATACACGGTCGGTGCTACGTATAGAAGGATAAGTAAGGAAAGGAATTTAAACGCAATGTAGAGAAGATGAAGAATTTTAAAGAAGGGGAATTTGAGGTAAATATTAATTATTTTAAAAAATGATTTGTTTACATAATTGATTTTTATTAAAAATATACTTTTTGAAAAGTGTTTCGATTTATTAATGGAAATTAATTTTGAGTCTGTTTCAGCGGATCGCTTTCTTAATTATAGAATTTACAAATTATTTGAACATTTATCAACTTATTATTTGCGCTTTAAACATTATCTTAATAATAAATAATTTTATTGATTAACAGAGATAAATTATTTTTAAAAGAAAGTTATTTTACTAACTTCGTATGGTCCAAGATATGTTTTCCATCTTGTATCCACTTGATTGATCGTGGGAGGGTTCATCTTGTATGTCAACATTCCGCTGAGAGAATCAAGCATGTTTCTCAAATCTTTTGGACAACTGACGATTCCTCGATCACAGCAATATCCATCCGCAGGCAAAAGCAATGGTAATCGAAGATTTAAGTCTTCAAAGAGCGGCAATTCACTTTTCATTTGAGAAACACCTTCATTGAACGCCTGATTGTGCCACTGTGAAAACATGATCCAATGACAATTTATTTTCATAAATTCTATCGGACCTGAATTGCTGTATTCACCACCACATCAATCCATGCATTTGGTAGTTGACAATCTTCACAGTTCTCCAACAAGAAATGCAGCTGGTTACCATTTATATTGACAAATTCTAAACATTTCTCTCCAAAATTGTTTAAATCTCTCTTATCAGCCTCCATTAGTTCAGCTGCCTTTAAATTAATTATCAAGTTTTAAAGTGTAACACTGTTTTCATTTAAATATTCATTATTACTTGATACATCTTTTGCAAATGACAATTAGCAGCTACATCTAATCCATTAGTTTCACTCCATTCCTTAATTCGAGAAAGACGTCGAAAAAGTCTAGCACCCCATTCTGGGCAAACAGGAAGTGGCTCAATGACATGACCACGAGAATTGGACGTGTCTCCCAACACAGAATTGAATAACCAAGTATTTAGCAAATGAAATAACTGGCTGAACATTTGAATTGTCAATGCGACGTTGACCTGACAGTTATGGAACAAAGTATAGGTTAAAGATAAGGTTTGCATCATGTATTGTATTGGATGATCAATATCGCCATATGTATCCAGAACACTGGGTCGGATTGAGCAAGGGATATTATCTTCTCTTATGTCATCCTGAAATAAGTTCGATCATCAAAATTGAAAACAAGATCGTTTCCAAGTGAAATCACCATAAAAAATCATAAAAATAAGTATTAATTTTAAGTTCAAAAAGAATGTTGATAAAAATATTCTCGATTACTCAATATTACGAGATTGATGTCGTAACAAACTTTTTAAGGCCAAGGTTTACAAAATATAAACCAGTTATTTTTATTTGGTTTTAATTAAATGGCTTTGATCAAAGTTGCATTGAAATAAGCCAAAAATTAATGACATTTTCTATATAATATTCAACTACTGTCTTGCTAATTGAAAAGCCCACACATTAGATTTTATTGATAATATTGACCATTGTTACATAAAAATCTAATAATTATGTCTAATTTTATTAAAAGAGAAACAATAATCATCATGTTTCAGTTATGTATCTGTACATAGTCATTGAAATTAAAGAGTTATCGGAAAAATATTGATGCCATACAAGAAATCTTTCAAAAACTTGTTCATCTTCTAAGAAAATTCAATTTTTTTTGTTAATTTTCATTTTTTTATTTATTTAATGATCAATTTATTAAAATTATTATCAAAGAAAATTGATTCAATTATATTTTTCTAAATCGAATTACATAATAAAAAACTAATGACTTTTAAAAATAAATAAAAATTCTATCACGTTTTTAAAGATATACAATTATTTCTAAAATAAATTCACGTTAAAAAGAATGAAAAAAATAATTTCCATAATTAAAGAAATAAATAAATCAATATTATGAAAAATTATTTTAACTCACGTCCAGATCAAAGTCATCGGGATCGATAAATGATGGTAGTAATATTAGTAAATCTTGTGAAAATTGGCTCTGTAAAATCGTAAAAGACTGTTCTATGGCACTGGCTAAAATATCTTGAGCGTGACCACTAAAATGACGCAGTTCATTATCACATTGTAATAAATGCAACAATTCACTGGAATTACTCAACCAAAACACTTCTTTTTCCACACTCTCCTTGTCCTCTTGAATCACATCGTCGATATTTTGTGCAACTATATTGGTTAGATGAGCCACATGTCGATCATTCCCTAAGCTAGATCGCAACAGCAAATAAAATACATAGGCCGGTGTCAATCGAAACGAATCATCCAAATCGTGAAATATCGGATCAGCACTGAAACTAAACAAATCCTTTGAACCATTTTCAGCATATACCTTGGATAAATCCATAATTTTGTCGATAATTTGTTCATTTAAATTATAACTATGCTTCATCGAAACTGGTAGATCAGCCGTTAAATAGTTAACCTTAACCGAATGCACCGCGTCTTCTTCGAGATAATTGGAGACTTTATTCGGTGACATATTCTCAATATCAGGCTGAAAAATTAACCATTGTGAATTTCGTCAATACTCTACAGAATTTATTCTAATATCAATATTTAAATTTTTAAAGAATTTAAAATAAAATTTAGTCTTTACTATTCATATAACTTTTTATTTATATTTCCTTCAAATTCATTAAAATTTCTAAAATCGTTAATTACACAACAAATAGAATTTGGGAAAAATCTTGATGAACGTTTCAGTATGAAAAGTAAAATAATATCATTTTGCATCACTCAAAATAATATTTTTTTATAAAAATAATGGCTTAGGAATAAACGAGTTCGTTTTGCTTCGTCGAATGGTTTCAAGAGTATCTAATGTCCAACGTGAAATGGTGTTTTTTATAAAAGTAACTAAGCTAAATCAAAAAAGGTATGAAACAAATTTTATTCATTGTTCTCAATACACTTCTGCTATCTGGACAATAAATCATAAATTCCCTTTTTATAGAAACCAGAATTCCTGGACTCAACGAACAAAAGAATGTCACTTTGAACGTCACCTTGGTTCCGAACCACCTTATCAATCAGAAATATTTCCTTCTTTTTGAACATATGATAATCTTATTGCGAGAGGTCCGGTGAATAATCTGGATGAGATAAAATCTCGAAAGGTGATCTTGCATTATCATGGAGCAAAATAGATCCCTTTCTATTAACAAGTGTTCAGACAACTTCTGGTACACTACTTCAATTTGGTTGCAGTATGACTGAGGTTTGATAGATTGATTAAGTGTTAAAAAGTTACACTGAATTAATCCAGCTGTAAACCACATCACAGCAATCATAGTTTCCTTTGGTGAAGGCTTAGGTACACAAGGTCAATTTCTCATCACAGGTTACAATTTAAGACAAAATGGGTCATTTCAATCCCAAATAATTAAAAAAGAATAAATTTCGAATTTACTACTTTCTTCCGTATCTTTTAATACGCATGGTTTCAGTTTATAGAACTTTTGTTTATTTGACAAAGCTCTTGAAAATGCGTGGAAATGGGTGACTTGGTGACAATCAAGTATTCAAATAGTTTTCTAACTGATTTTTTCATTTCGCTTTCAACTACTGCTTTCAAATGGTCGTTACGTTTGACAGAACCTGGAACTCCATGGTCATCATATTCGATACTAAAGTTATAACTTTTAAATTTCTGAAAATATCTTTTGCTTGCAGAACCATCACATCATGCGAAAATAAAATCTTTATAGTTGGTTCTCATGTATTATGATGAAGCTTGAATTCATAAGGAAAGAAAATTTGGATATATTGTTCAACCATAATCAAGAAAATGCAAAAAAAGCATTTTAAATTGAACTGCTTACTTATATCCCTTTAACAAAAAGCGAAATTGGTGCTTCAGTTTGACTACAATAATTATTATCATAAAAATTGATTGATTAAAACATCTTTGAAATAATAAAACTGAAACCTGTCATTTCATTTTTGTCAACCTGATAATATAATGAAATCTGTTTAAATTAGGTATCGTCGGAACGAAGAAATTACAAAATTGTAGATTACTTAAGATTTTTTTCATTTACGAAAAATATCAAAATAATATTTTTGTCCAAGTTTTAATTTCTGTTATAATTATTGTGATAAAATAAAAATATAAGAATCCTTAAAATATTATTTCATTTTATTTATTTCAGTATAAATTTGAATTAATTAAAATCGAAATTAACATATATACCATTTCTACCTCAATTTTAGAATTTTGCATTTCAATTTTAGAATTACAGTTTTTTTAAAAAGTTGTTTATAACAATTTATTTATGTAAACATTTAACAACAATGAAATTAATTAAATTAAATTAAATTAAATGTTTGACAAATAATCCAATGCAACTAATTAATTATCAATCGATCAATAAAATAAAGTATGATCAATGAAATTTTGATCAATTGATATTTTAATAATTTGAAAAATAATTTTTTAAGCGTTGTGAGAACATAAATATTCAGACTTCAGTTTTATTATAAAGTATTTAATTTAATTAATAAAAACATAAAAGCTATCAATATAAGAGATGTTTAATTTTTAAACAGATTTTTGTTTTATTTAAACAAACAACTTCAAATATAAGAATTAATGACCACCACTTACCGAATCTTCAAATCTGAAAAGGACTGAATCTCCAAGCTGTATTGTGTCTCCGTCTTGCAATTTTGTTGACTTATCGATCTTTTGTTGATTAATGTAAACCAAACAATATTTTGGAATTCGAGAAGTTGAATCAAGTGTTGGAGTCAGAGAAAGTTTCATTGAGGACGTCTGCAGATCCAATTTAGAGCTTATGTGGCAGTGAGTGGGACGAATGTCAGGATAATAATCCTTATTAAAAAGGGTCGTTAAAATTATTTGATGTAACTTTTTTTAGTATAAAAAATTCATTTTATATTTACTTGAGATTCTTCGAAATATTACAAAATTTTGTTTAAGTTAAAATAAATAATCAAAAAGTCATAAAATAAATGAATGGATTTAGAGACTCGATTACTAATAGAATAAATGTGAGTTTTCTTAAGAAAATTATTGATAGGTCTAATTATTAGTTAGAATTTATTGAACTATAATATATGCGTAAAATCCAAAAAAAATTAATATTTATAGAAGAATAATAAAAATAAATCGGTTATAATAGAATTGATAGAAGTTTTTTTACTTAAAAAAACAAGAGTCGAAGTGCAAAATATATAATTTAAGGAAATAGAACTTGACTGTGTTACTGTTATGTGTGAAATAATTTAAAATTTTAATGCTAGATAACAAACAAATAGTTATAATTTATATAAAATAAAAATGATAAAATATTATTTATTATTATTATTAAATTTTAGCATTAAAATCTAAATTATCGATTAACACTTGGTAATTATATGGACATTTCATTTTAAGAAATTTTAGCTCTGAAACTAATAATTGTTGAATTAATTGTTATGTTCGTCAATGTAACACGGCCAAAATTTTAAAACCTTAACAAAAAATTAAGAAATTGTCAATTTTATAAGACAAAATAGAATAAAATCAATATCAAAAAAGTGCGATATTTATTTATTGTATTAATCAAACATATAATAATAAAATTTGAAAATTTACAGTATAAAATATTTAAATTATTTATTTTTTAAAAATATTATATTAGTTCAATATCTATGTGAAAGAGCGAAAGAGTCACGGTACAAACAAGGTACATTTCTTTATAAGTAACCTTCTAAAGGTGAAATTATTATCCCTGATGTCTACTGTGCTCAGATGGTCAAATTCAAATCAAAACAATTATAGAAGCATCATAACTAAGTTTTTATTCTGCAACATCAGAGCTGAGGAGAAAAAATTAGTGACTATATATATCAGGCCAGCATGGAGTACCAAACCGACACCATGGTTTTCTTTTTATGTAAAACTCGGGTTTGCGAACTGATGTTGAGTTTCGCTACTGTTTAGCCATTTGTTTACCACCACCAATTGTCATAGGCAATCTGATTTTCATCGTAAGTAACAATGCGATGAAGAAATGGGTCGTTGTTATAACACACAAAACGAGGAGTATCTTCTCTATTTTCTAAAAATAATTCAACTGATGAGGTACCCATTTACCGAGCTTCGATATTTTCCGAAGTTGGTAGAAGTGGAATAAAAAAGCTTGGGTGACTGACTATTAGGTCTTTGGCAAGCTATCGAGCTATTGTACGTGAATTTGCCTCGGTCAGATGTTAAATTTATCACTGTTAACTGCCAAACGTCTACAATCTGTTTCATTTTCGACGCTTTCATCTCCACTCCTAAATATTTTGAACCAGTTTATGCGTATGGACTTTTGCTGTACCCATATAGAAAACTTTATTGATTTTATCAGCGATCTCCACAGTGCTATTGACCAATTTGATCTCGTATAGTGCGATTGCTTGTATTTGGTAATTTTCTAACATGACTTTCAAATAATATAAATTAGAAAATAGTAATAATAGTAAACTAAAACCTATAGGAATGTAATGTGCTTTCAAATAATATATAAATTAATGCGTTCAAACAAAAATGTTCTCAAGAAATATGTTGTCAAGTTTGAATATTTAAAAGACGTCATTATTTTCTTTCCAATCTAATAAGTTCTTTTTTAAAGTGATTCGGTAAATTCAAACGAGATTGGGGTTTTATATTAAATCATACTTATTGAAATATGATTTAAGCACAATTGATAATATTTATTTATACTTACTTGAGGTAGAAATATATTTGGATGATTTCCAACTGCAGATAGCTGTGAACCGATCTTAATAAATTTGGATCCTTCGACAGGTAGGGCATCGCTTGAATTACTTGTTATAAGTGATGACAATGAAAAAATTTCGTTTCCATTTGCCACGTTTTGATCATTGCTTACTATCAATTTAACAAATCGTGGGTAATCTGTTTAGCATACAGTGTGAATTTTTCCAAAAATTGTATGTATATTCTAACCTGTTACATTGTCGATGGGAAAATTGGAAATAGAAGATTCTGACGATTTACGAATTTTGAAGTCTTGTGAAACGTTTTTCGATACAATGGGGAGCTGTGTTTTTCTAATGGGGTGTGAAAATGGAGGCATTCTTGGCTTTGATGGAATTTTATCAAGTGGTGTTCTTCTACGTATAGCAAATGTGGCATTTCCTCTCTTAGGGGGACAGTGAACTAGGATACCTAAAGGACAGTCCTGTTCATGTAGAATTATTTCTTCTGGCAGTTCTCCACTTAAAATTAAAGGTAATTTTTATTTATATCAAAACTGTCTTACTGAAGTCTTTCGCTTCTCGGTGGAATATTCTGCTGAACTAAAAGGTAAAATCGGTGATCTTCCTCAGCCAATCCATATTTATCCAAAGTTTCGGACAAGACTTTATCTGCGGTATCATTTATTGATAATAAAAGAGTTTTGTAAGGAATATCCGAATTGATAGAATCTCCATATATTTTCAATGTACCACCTAAAATTTAAGATAAGGAAACTACATTGTTTATTAAGTTTTCAAGAAGGTTTCATGAACTGAGGAATAAGTGAGATAAATAAATAAATAAATCAATAAATAAAACTTCAATAAGATTTTACAATATCAATTTAAGTTAAAAAAATAAAACATAAATTAATGAAATAATTATAAAAAAAACAATCATTAAATTATAATTTTATTATTATTACAAAAATAATATTTTTCAAATAAAACTATTATTTATTACTCACCAGTCTCATTATCACCAGAAAACTGTTCAATTCTTGCTTCCAATTTGCGTTGTCGTCTACGTTTCAAGACTTCATCTGGATTTGAGATAGTACGAGTAAAACTTGATTCTGGAGGCTGACCATAATTTTCAGAAGTTACTCGTGAATTTTCTCCATTTTTATTTTTCCGTCTGCCTATTTTGGAACTTAACATTCGTTTGGAAAAAAAATTGGACGAGCTTGAACTGTAAACTGTAGAAGACTGACTACGTAACATTGGACCTTCTTGCATATTTCCCAAGTTAGATGTAGACTTAGACATTCCATAATTGCTTAACATTCCGTGACCAGATAGCTGTGATCAATTTTATTTTGTACATTTTATAATGCAGCAATAAAAATAAAATTAACAATAGTAAAAAAAATCCGTTTTCTTCACAATTAACGATTAAGAGAAAAATAAAACAAAATACTAGAGACATATATTTTTATAGTAATTGCACTAATAAATTTAAGATTATTCACAGAACTCATTTATAGTTTATTGTCACAGAAATTATACTTACGGGTTCTTATTCATTGTCAATGTTAATGTTAAAATAAATATTGACACTACACAGAATAACGTTAATGGAAAAATATTTTTCGTTCATTAGAAAACTCATTTGGAATTATTATTTGTAAATAAATATATATAGATATATATATATATATATATATATAGGCGAAAACTATTTCAAGTACGACCTGCTTAAAAACACATACTAGAAATCATTGTTA
>JBBMKC010053801.1:0-17729 GCA_037834085.1 Bipalium vagum | reverse complement strand
CACCTTTTCCGCTCAATGCAGCAAGGACTTTCTGAACAGCGCTTCCTTAATGATGAAGATGTTAAGCAGTGGTTTGACTAGTGAAAAAATTTCAAAAAAGAAGAATTTTTTTATCGTGGAATACATATGTTGCCTGAAAATGGGAAAATGTTCTAAAGAATAATGGACAGTATTTTGCTTGACATCTCATGTAAAAATAAATGTATATTGAGTTTTTATTTAACTTTTTATTTTCTTTAAAAAACAGCGAGAATTAATGCAACTACCCAATATTAACTGTTCACGTCAATGGCTGATTGAGGGGGCCAAATGATTTGAAAAATTATTGAATTGCTCAAAGATATCCTAACCTTGATTTCAAAAGAAAAAGACAGACCCAACCTTATAATTTTTATCTTTCTAAATTTAATTTTTATATATTATTTTTCACAAATTTTTTCAAATCTTTTTGTATAAATTATTTAAATGTTTTAAAACAATCTTACAACTGTTTTTCCCAATAATTATATTAAAAATAATTTTCATTGGGTACATTTTGTACTACAGCAGTGTTAATATTTTTTCAAGAGAAATAACAAGATTATAAAATTTATAGAAAAAAATTATTTTTAGGTAATTTAAACAATTTAAAAGCGTCTGTAACTTATCGGGTTATGTCATGAAGTACTTCAATAAAACAAGATTACCTCATCTTGGTTTTGGATCATTTTGACCTTAAAACATTGAAAAATTGATTCAGTAAAATTTTTTGTTTTTTCAATCGATCAAAATTAAGAATCTCAGCTGATTTTTAAAAAAAAAGTCTTTGGATAGATTTTTTCACTGCCAATCTATTAGCACTGCCCATATTTAAAATATTTTCTCACAATTATTCCGGTTAATTCCTGATAAACAATCTATTCTCTAAATAATTAACAAGCCAAATAATACCAAGGATCAAACAATTCAGAATAATGTCTAAACACTGAGATTGTACATAATTTATAAACTATTTTAAAGAAAAGGTATCTTTTCAATAGTAGAGTCGAGGTTATTTATAAGCAGCCAGACCAAGGTTTGATAACCAGGCTTGATCACAGATTCACACTATACTTCGAACACAAATTTTCAAATAAAATTATCGGTCTTTCATTTTCAGTCTCTTGCTAGGAGACCATTGATTTCCAAATTATAATATAATTCAGACATATTTTATTCTGGCATAAAAGTAAGGCTATCTCAGGAAAATCTCGAATAAATTAGAAGACCCATCAATTATTTAGCGCTTTAACCTTTCTCATACTAGGACAAAAGGAAATATTTTGATAATGGCAACAAAATCACTCATTATTTTTTATTTATTATTCAGATTTTTTTTACCATTATTCTATTGTATTCATGTTATGTTTCTTGTTTTTTCAGATTGATTTAATAAAGAAAACGAAAAAAATGGAAATATAAAAAATTTAATTAATTGAAGAATTATATTGTTAAAATTAAGCCATAATAAATCAAAAATATTTCAAGAAATTTTAAGTGATTAAATCACTTAGAGTCTCGTTTATTCTTATATTATATTGTCTTGTGCTTTTATAGTTTATAAAATAAAATTATTTTTTTCCAATAAAATCTAGAGATTATATTTCTGAAAAAGAAATTTCGAAATAAAATGTTTTACTGCGATAAAAGAGGATGTTCAGACATTAATAATTTTGAATAGCAATTTTAGAAACTCTTGAAATGTCTATGATTTAGCGGTGATTTTTAAATTAAAATTAGCAATATTAATTTCTTATAAGGAAAATTTTATGTGCATTGAATTAATTAAAACAGTAATTGTATTTCCTCAAAAACAATTTCGACTCACATTTTTCAATGAGTTTTAATATCAAATAAATGATAAGTAAAATTAAGCTTTGAAAATTTAAATTAATTTTTAATTTGCAAAAATATTATTATATTAATTTATAATGAATATATTAATTTAATAAAATTAATCAATTGTGAAAACTAATCTATTTATTATTAGGTGTGTGTGTGTGTGATGACAGTATGACCTTGTTTAAACGAATTAATTGACTTTATGCATTTTGAATATTATTCAAAATTATTCATTAAACACTTTTCTGACATTAACAGGAATTTATTGTTTCACCTAATTTTTTGGATGGAGGAATATATCAAATATTCACCATTTCCACGAAGTGATACTGTTTCATTTTGATATTAGAAAATCAAGTGCCAAAACCTACAGAATACTTGTTGAGGGTCACGTTGACAACGCTTCATTTTTAACAACTTGCAAAAGATTTTTTGACATTTGCCATTTTTCTTCGAGAGAGATTTTTTTCATAAATAAAATTTTATTATAAACATGTTATAGTTAAAATCATTATATATAAAATCACTTTTATGTTATAGTTTTACAATCTCAAACGTCCTTAATATTAAATTGCAAAATAAGTTCGTTCTCTTACTTAAAATAATGAATATATTATGTTAGGGTATACTATCTTTTATCACTATTAGGCAATTATTCCAAGAAAGCATAATCATTTGGATATAATTTTTTTGTTTCTGAAAAATATAAAATATATTAAAAATATTAAATATTAATATTAAAAAGTTTTTTAATAATCCAATTAATCAAAAACCTTTGTAATGGTTATTTATTGTAATGTATATTTTAAATAATTTTCATATTATTAAAATATTTTTTTTAATTAAAATAGATTTCAGAATTCTTTATATTATATAAAATAATAAAATCAATAAATAAAAAAAATTATTTTTAATCAGTATTTATAATAATAATAATAATAAAAATTAATATAAAATAAGAATAATAATTATTATTATGATTAATAATAATAATTAATATTATTACGACAATTAATAGTATTATTAGAATGTTATTCATAGTTATTTTATATATTTTATATGTTATATATTAATAATTATATTTTTATTAAATAAAATACGAGGATAAGTTATGCATGTTCTTCGAGTACTGAAATATTTATCAGTACGTTTTCCAATTTCATTATTTTTGAATAATAATGGTTGACAATAAAAGTTACCACATTATTTCACAATTAATTTTTTCTAAAAATTAAAAATCATTATTAATTTATTTTTATTATTTTAATCTTATTCTTAATTAATATTATTTTAATTAATTTTTTACTATTATTAATAATTTCTTAAGTATTGATAAGAAATTTTTTTTTATTTAATGCTGATAAGATTTAAATTTATTAAATATTAAATAAATTAAGTTCCAGATGAGATATTCGAAAAAACGATATCAATCTTAAAATATATCTTGCCAGATAATTTTGAATTAATTCTGTTATAAATGAAATAACAGCAAATATCGTTTTTAAATCATAAAATAATTTTAAAATAAATCGAGAATTTATTTTATTATTGAAATTACATTTGAATTTGATTAGTTTAAATAGAAATTAATAATAAAATCATCGAAAATCGTGCAATATTTCAATATTTTCGAAGGAATATTTCTCATAAATAAGAAAAAATATGAAGTTTCTCCAATTTTTGGAATCTGATTAATGAACCTTTTGTTTAAATGAGAAGAAAATAAATTCAGCCAGATAATTATATTAAAATTAAAAGTATAATTAAGCTCTTCTCGCAAATTCTGAATTTAATTATAACAAAAATCACATACACAATTCTTCTGTTGTCACTACAATTGTGAAATAATTATACAAAAATAGTTTTATTATTAAAGTATTAGTTCAGAATAGTTTGATTTTAGTCGGATTAGAAATATTGATTTTCTCAGATGAAATCAACTTTAACAAATTAGAAACCTGACAGAGAGAAAAAAATAATATAAAAAGAAAAATAATCGAGATTCTTTTTAGCGATTGAAAACTCATTAGAAAAATTAATTTCATATATGAATTAAAATGAATAATTAATTTCTAAATCAAAATTTATTTTTCAAATAAAACGCTCCTGAATTTTTTTTCACTTCAAAAAATTATTTTCGATATTGGAATGAGAAGGAAATATTTCCATAAAAATTATAACTTCATTGTTTTCTTTCTAAGGGACAATTAATGTATTTGTTCAAAAGGGAAAATTAAATAGATTTTATTTCATCACAATTTGGTTTAAAAATTTTTTACTATTACCCAATATTCTTTTTTTCAATGAAACGCACCACTAAAGCATTAAAACTGAACAAATAAAATGATTAAAGATATCTGATTAAATTGCATGACATAAATTTATATGGGAAAGAAATGGTGATGTCAATAGCCAGTCATGTAATCTCATTTTACGACAAAATCTTGAATTCTTTTTGGAAAACTATTAATTAGAAGATCAATTTCACTTTTTGTATGTCATTCCGTATTTATTGAAGCTGATTTTTAGTTCATCCAACGTTCATGAGTACCAAGAAAAGTCTGTAATAGATAACTCCTCATTCACACCCATGTTCAATAGGAGATAAATCTGGTTAAATAGCTGACCAAGTTATTGTTTCTACTTTTGATTCTTGCAAAAAAGTTTGCAATCATACTGGTGTTATGTGATCTGATATTGTCTTGTTGTAAACTGTTGCTTGGTTGTGTTTCCATTAATGAAAGTAATTACTACTATGTTCAAAAGTTAATGTAACTGTCAAAATAAAACAAAATATGTATTTAATTACCAAAATTTATTTTATCTCCTTCAAATACTCTCCTCCCATCGCTATACGCATGAACCAACTTTAAATCTAATTCAAAAAGCACTTTTTAACATAAATTTTCGGAATATTCGCAAGTTCGTTTTTCTATTTTTATTTTATTGATTCTACGGGATCAAAACTGGTTCCTCGAAGTGATTGAAGAGAAAAAAAGTCATAAGGTGATATATATGGAGAATATGGCGCATATAAAATAATATTTGTTGAATTTTTGACTAAGAACTCAAGGATAATAATTGTATTATGAGAAGGGACGTTGTTGTGGTGTAATTTTTCTGCATAATAATTTATCTGCTCACAAATCTGATATTTTTGACGAATCGCCTTACATAAATGACTCATCTTTATTTACAGTACAACCTTCTGCAAAAAATTCATGATGAATTACACCACGATAATCCACAGGTTAACAAAGTCTTGATTTTTGAATGCGTTCTCGAATTCTTTTAGAACTGCTGCTTTGTCAGCATACCAAACTAATAAACCAATGTCTCATCATCACCAGTAATGAAACGCTTGATGAATGTTGGATCATTTTCTACTTGCTCCAGCATCTCTTTAGCAACATGAACAAGATGTTGTTTTTACAAAAAATCCAATGATTTTGGTACTAAGCATATGGATATGCCTACATCATCTGAAAGCTCTCTCATCGTGAAATGACGATTTACCATAACTTTGTTCTTAATTGTTTGCAAATTTTTTTTGTTACCGATGTTGATGGACGACCAGAACGAGCTTCATCTTTTATGAATTTACGACTTTCTCCGAACAATTTTACTACTTGAATATATTTTTTCAGGATAAGTATTGATCACCAAATGCGGTCTCTATTCATTTGAAAAGTATGGGTAGCATTGATTTCATTTTTTGTAATTACTGTAATTTCTTTGCTGTGTAAAAGACATTTTAAGAAAATCGTAAAAAGGTCAAGTAAATGATGTAAATAAACAACTGTAATTTATTTGTTTTTTGACATATCAAAATGAAATTCGCAAAAATGTAGGTGAATGTTGTGGCAATATGAAATAACAATTTTTTGGACTTCATTTTTCAGAGCTTTCCATTTATAAGTCACCTTACTTTTTGAACATAGTAGTATTGGTCACTATTTCACAGCATTATATATTTAAAAGCATTCAAATTATAAAGCATTCTCTGATAATTACAGGAAGAAATCTAAATGCAAAGCAAATAGAACCCCATTACATAATTCCAGGTGTGATTCCTTTGTGACTTGGTAACATCAATGCAATAATTTGTTGTTTGCCATGTTAATGTCTCACCCTCAAGCTTCCATAAATAAAATCTTATACTATGCCATTCGCCACTCCAATATTGTCTTTCTTGACAAGTTAACAGGTAAATCGTGCGAGTTTATGATTTGATGACAACTTTAAACACCATTTTACACGGAATTAGCGCAAATCAATACTACTCAATATTTGATGTTAGCACTGAGGGTATTCCAATTTATTTCAATGTATTTGGTGGGTATAAGTCTGTCTCTAATAGCTAAAAGATAAAGGTCTATCTTTGCATTCGTTGGTACTTTGGTATTTTTCAGTCCACTGAAATGATGCTGCAAGCCTTTCTCAAAGCACGCATTTCATGCCCGTAAAACAGTGGAATGATTAGACCTCTTCAAGTCTGTTAGGTGCATGAAATTTGTTTTTTTATTCCAGCTAAATTGTTAAATGTAATGAGCACTTATCATTTATGAATTATTTACAGTAAATACAATATAATTAAATTTTTTTTTATTATTTATGTATTAAGCTACTAATCTAAGGTTGTCCATCATTTCTAGAAGGTACACAAAGGTCGCCCATACATCAAAGTTCCTCATAAAAACTTTTTTCAAGTAATCTTATTTTGCACAACAATTTAAAGATTGGACGGAACTAGATTGGTGAAAATTCGTATGTTCTGATGAAACGTGCATTGTAGTCAATTTTGGAAACAAAATTAGTTTCATCAGAAAATCAACAGATAAACAACTTACTAGCAAGCATCTAAACAGTCAAATTTCCGTTGAGTCTTATGTTTTAGTCTTTCATCTCGTGGTATGGTCCTGGGCACATATACATGTATGTAGTAGAAAGTTCAATGAATGTCAAATCAAAGTTTTACTGAGTTTTACTTCTTATTAACATTATCATAAACATTATTATATATTTATTTGGTTGTTTGTAAATAATGTTAATTTTCTTTGAAGATGCAATAAGATACTACAAAGATTATGGAGTCTCGATAAATTATTTAATTGTTTTAACTATTTAAATGGTATGAATACAAAAATATGGATATTTGATTAAATTAGATTGATTAAGTAACACATTCAATAATTCCGATGTGATTCATTAAAATAATAAGTGAAAATGAGTACATTATTAATATCCTTTACGCAAAAAGCTAAAGAAAAAACATAAATTAAAACGTTTAAAAAATAATTTAAAAAAATTATATTAACAATGTCTTGAACCAAACATTAAATTTAAAGAAAATCATATTTGACTGGGATTTATAAATAGCCTTTATGAGTTTTTCATTAAAAAGTCGAATTGTTTATATGTTAATAATGAGCTCGGATCATATTTCTTACAATTTAGCACATAATATCTCTCTGCCTGTCATCATTTGATAATGTCTTCCAAATAAAAGCCATGTAAAGTTTAACAATTTCAGGAAGGTCCAGGTCTCGGTTGGCACAATGCACTGATGACAAAAATTATTTTAGATCTATAAGGTAGAGATCTGAAATTGATCTCTACAATATATCATTTTTCAGAAGAATTTGATCTTGTGAATTTATGGTTTTACTTTGTACTCTGAATCGTGAGAAATATGCCTTTCATGGAGAACCGCCTGAAACCAGAAAAAATGTGTAAAACTTGATTTTAATTCTGAGACGTTTTTCAACCTAATGTTTTCCCATATATGTACGAACATAAAGTCCCCGCCAAATGTCTTTGGCCATCATGTAAAAAAGCCTAGTTTATCTTTTAGTTATTTATTCTTTAGTTATTTATTTTTTATTGATATAATTATAAATGTTCTTGTGAACTTATTTCTAATGTCGTTAACGTTCTTTACATTTGTACTTAATAAATATTAATGACTGGAATCATATAAACGCTTTTTTCTAGAATTTTAAGAGTGGCCAAAGACTTTTGGCGGGAATTGTACTTTATATTTTCAGTATTTAACCGTCATCACTGGATACTATTGGTACTAAGTCTTCTTTGTACAGTTCTGACAGAAATGCCACATAGAATTTGCATCTGTATTTGAGCACCAGTTATAAACCCATCAGTTCTTTCATTTTTTCCATAATCATCACAGAAAATCTGTAAATATAACATTTTCATATCGTACATATAGATAATTATATTATATTATATCTATATTATATGTAGATATATATTTCATGTTAAATAAATGACCTTTTAATAATTTTTTTCCAAATGTTTTTTGATTGAAACTTTTGCATTATTTATAAAGAAATCTTTCTCATAAAAACCTTTCTCAATCTTTAGTCAACGTGAATGAATAGCAAAATAAAAGCTAAAACATGAATTGTATTTATCTATCTATGCATGACTTATTAATAATTAATAATTGATAATAATAATATTTTATAAATTTCAATATATATAATCTTTATTAATGACAAAGGGAAACATTATTTATCGATTTCTTCTTCTGATAAGTCTTAATGCTATTTATACAAACCCCATTACTAAAATATAAATAATAATATTTTCCCCCAGTTATGTACCCCGATGCTGGAAAATTAGGAATATATTCCTAATAGAATGTCTTAATGAAAATCTCTACTTAAATAAAGATCTTTAGCGTGAACTCATTATCCTGTCTAAATACTTGATAAAAATATTAGTTACATTATCAATACTTAGATAAGATTAGCAGAACTATTTGGTACCGACTTCTTTGGATTTTTTCCGACAAAGTTCATTATTGAATGAAACTTTTAGAATTAATTTTTCTTTTTCAAGTATTATTATTTTGACAAAATCTGATTAATACCTCACAGAAATTTTCTTATTTTACATAAACAATTTTCATTCTTACTCTACACTTTTTTTATGAAAAAGAAAAATTTTTTCATGTATTTTTAAAATATTATGATTAAATAAAATAATAAAAAAATAATTATTGAAAATAAAAATTAAATTGATAAATAAAAAAAATAATTAAAAAATTGTTTTGAGAACTCTAGTCTGAGAATTTATTATTAAGAATCTTTTCTTGAGCTTTACGTAACAATTTTTCAGAGAATTCTAAAAGCTTATGTTCACTAAAAAGAAACATGTTTTTAAAGAGATACTTTCTTAAATTCTTTATTCAAGAGTCTTTATGAATTTATGAATAGTTATTGGGTGTACCGGTAAAGAACGCAGATTTTTTAAAATCTATCTTTTATGATATAAGATAAAACAAATCTTATTGATTATGCGAATATCGTATATATATGGTATATCGTATATTGTTTTAATACATACTGTTTACTAGTTTGAATATTTTAGATTTAAGCATGAAATAATTTATTCCTGGAAAGGATTTATGATTCACCATCTTATTATGAGTAAACTGCCGCATATTTTGCATAATCTTAGGTTACTTATGAGCGTTGGTTTAAGCGTTTTAAAAATGATGATTTCAGTGTGATTCAAAATGAAAGTCCAGGGAGTACTTCTACATTTGAAGACCAACAATTGCAAGCCTCAGTGGATGAAGATGTATGTCAAAGGTAAGAACAACTTAGTATCAGCAAACAGTTTCTGATCTTCTAAATGAAATGAGAAAGATTTTAAAGATAGGGATAAAATAATTTTGCTCCATGACAGCTTATGGATCACATACTTCAAAATTAATCAAAATCAAGTTAAAAGATCTAGTTGGGAAGTAGTCACCTATTCGCTATATTCACCAGATCTCACTCCTTTCAGATTTCTATTTGTTTCAGTCTATGGCAAATGGATATGCTGAGCAACAATTCAAGACTTACGAAGATGTCCAAAAAGTGGGTCTCTAAATGGCTCGCCTCCAAACAGGAAAAGTTATTTTTTGGAACAGCATCAACAAGCTACCCGAAAGATGGAAATGTGTAATTAATAATGACCATTTCTTTGAATAGAATATTTCTATGTATTTTTTGAAATCTTCTCATCTTGTTTGTCAAAAAAATCCGCATCATTTACCGATAAACCTAATAAAAATAAAAAATAGTTTTTTTAGTCTTAGAAATTACATTATGCTTGTCTCTTGAAATTCATGTAAATGTTATTTTTCATAATTTTAATCATTTTGTTACTTACATTTAAACATAATAAAAAAAGGAAAATTAATAATATTTCCTATGAAATCAGTAGACAGATATTAAGAAATATATTTCCGCTAGGATATTGTCTGAATCTCAATTATCAGGACTGTAAAAAGTTCAATATTACGTGATATTATATATTAAGATTAGCAATTATAAATAGTTTCTTAAATTTATTTATTTCCTTGAGATATATAAAAGAAATATTTATTAAAATAGACAAAAATTAAATTAATCATGGGAATACTTTTATTGGCAATAACACTTTGGAAGACTTATAAAATTTTATTATAAATAAATATAATTTAGACTGAGGAAGAAAAACATAATTTAAAATAAAAACAGAAACGGGAACAGTTAAAAATCAATAAATCATGTTTAAACTCTTTAATTATATAAATATTTTGTATTTAAAGACTAGAACAGAGACCGTTGTAATAATTAAAACAAAATTATTATTAAGTAATACGGAAATGCATTTATTTCATTTAATGATGTAATTAAATTACGAAATGTTTTCTCTCCTAAAAATTATCATTATGAAAAAATTTTAAAATAGAAAAATGTCTCAAAATTGTTTTAAATGTAGGATAAAATTAAATCGACTAAATTAGAAATCTTATCTTCATTCACCTGGTGAAAATTTCTAACAAATAAAGAATTATTAAGGAATAAATAACATTTCAGATGGATAATAAAGATATTAATAATATTAAGTAGAAGATTCTCTCTCTCTATATATATATAAATGTATATATATTTTTAAAAAAAAGAATAATTAAAAAAAAATTTAAAATATTAAAAAAATGATATTTTTAAAGTTTGTAGAATTAAAAATTTTTTTTTTATTTTTATCCAATAATAATGCAGATAATATTTCTAAATCATGATAGTGATATCATTTGAAGAAAGTCATTGAAGAAGAAGAAAATTGACTGAAGAAGATCTGAAAGAAGAGATCGAAACATGTTTCAAGATAGCAGTATAAATAAAATTTTGCGTGTTCAAAAATGTTTTTTAAAAATCGTTTAATTAAAAAAATAATATATATAATAAATGAATATATATAATATATAATAAATGAATATAAATTTTTATACTATTCATATAAGCCTATAATTAAATAATTACCTCTACCATTGATGACAGAATTTCATCCTTTCAGTGAGAAATTATTATTTATATAATTCCATCTATAAATTAAATGTTTTCATTTTTTTGTTTTAAATAGCTAACTTGACTGCTCAAATATCCATTGAAACCGGAAATGAAGTCAACAAAATCTATATAACATATGAATTATAAGAATAAAGTAATTATCAGAGACGTTTATATAAAATATACGTCGACTTTGTTATCTACCGCTAGTTAATTAAAATAATTTCGTTTGCTAAGCCCATAACATAAAATTGATTTCGGACGATATTTTTATAGGATTTCTAAGGTTTTACGATTTAATTCTATTAACACGAAAATCTATTTTTTTGATGTCAACAATTAAGATTTAATTTGATGACATTTTATTTTTGTTTTATGAAGTTTGTTTTAATTTTGCGTAAAATACAGATATTTTTTGGGGGAAAATTATTTTTTTTCCCAGAAATTAATTATATTTTCACATTTTAATAATTTAGATTGAAAATATTGATAGGGAATTATTTATTATTATTTTATGGGAAGTTAAATCATTAGAAAAGGGCATATATTGAATTTGCTTAATGGGAAATGAAAGAAAATTTTCTATATATATATATATATATATTATACTAATAATATTTTGATTATTATTTTTAATATTTTTATCATTTTTTCAAAAATTTTTTTCATTATGTCACTTTTTGTCAATTTAAAAAGATAAACCAAAATAAAATAATTGTATTAAAATAATCGTTTATAAATTTTGTATAAAAATAAGAAAAACCTATTTCTTTATTTTTCACATCACTTTCATTCAATAACCTCTTTTTGTCTTTTTGTATCGACCAAAGAGAATTTTATTAAATGCATTTCTGAATTCAGGAGAAAAAATGGTGTATATAATCGGATTCAGCAAAGAATTACAGTATCCAAGCCAAAGGCAGAATGAGTTGAACAAGCTACTGGAAAGGCATTTCTTGCCGCAGAAGGGTAAAACCAAGGCTTGAATGAAAAACGGAAGCCAACACAGGATGAAACACCCTGTTATGATAGCCAGCGTACGAGCAGCTTTTCTCTCACGTTTATGTTCAAGTTTTTGTTTTTGTTGTTCAACGTACGTTTTGCGAGATGTAAAATCACTAAATGCAACATGTGACACTGGGTATATTTCTAGCCGAGACATGCGGGACTTCGTTTCATAAAGATTGTTGTTCAACACCGTCTTCGTGTTCTGATAGTTGACACTGTCAGGCACTACGAGACCGGCCAATTTATAATGGATATTTGGGCTCAATGAAGGTTTGGAACGGAACTTTTTTTTCGTTTTTTTCAAATATTCTATACAATCACTTTTCGGACGACTTGGACAAGTGAGTCTGGGAGAGTTGTTGAGACTGCTGGTTTCTTTCCAGTTCCATAATGTCTTATCCACGACCTTTTCGGACTGAAACAGGCTATCATTGAGAACTTCGGTGTCCAATACTACAGGAGATTGAACAATAGAAAAGTTGTTGTTATTGATTTCATGTTGGCAAAGATTCTGATGACACTGGGACTGAATGATCGAATTTGAATTGATCCTACTTGGGTCATAGTTAGTCTTATTGATCTGTTCACAACTGGAATTGCAATATTTGTGAGATGATGAGCTAGAATGAGGATCGAATGAGCTTTGATTGATGGAGTCCATATCAAATGAGTTTGCTTGAATTTTAGAAAAATCAGAATTATAAAATGAGGAAATCTCATAGTTCTGTAAATCTATATGTAGCTGTACATAATTGTTTGATTGAGTATTGTTGGAACTGCACTGGTAGTGATGGGTTGTGTGGTTATCTCTCTTGATCTGAACAAATTTCACTTTTTTCGTCCAACGAAAGGGGCATTTTTTGATACTTTTAATGATGCTGCTATTGAACTGTTTATTTGGCTTTCGCAGGCCGTGCCTACGAATCCTTGCCCTAGCAGTCTGATAAATCTTTAAATATACACCGATCAATAGAAACATTGGCATATAAAAAGCACCAACTGTTGAGAAAATAGTATAAAAATATTCATCATTTATGTCACATATGCCATTTTTCACAACTTTATCATACACCTGAGTCCAGGTCCGACTTGCATAGAAACGAGACGGTATCGATATGATTAGAGAAAGAACCCAAACGAGAATAATCATAATGATAATTCGTTTAGCGGTCCTCATTCTGATATAATCGATATTGGTAACTGCCCAATATCTATCAAAAGCTATGGCTACAAGGTGAAGAATTGAGGCTGAGCAACACATGACATCAAAACAGATCCAGAAATCACAAAGTTCAATTCCTGAATTAAGAAAATCTTTACTTTTTATTATTTTAATCTTATATAAAGCATCTTTAAATTTCATAACCTGATTTAATTACTTATAAAAAACTATGAGAAAGAACAAAAACGACTTCAAAAGTCTCATAATATATCAAAGAAAAATTGAAAAATCTCTTAATGTTTTCAGATATTATGATGCATTGGGCACCCTTATTACTCTAAGTTAACATTAAGATCAAGGCTCTGTAAATGGTTTTCAGTAATCTTATTATATACTAAATTTGTAACATAAACTTAAGGAAATTATCATTTCTTATATTAATGATAATTAAAAATACATACGTGGTGTGAATGAAAAGTTCTTAGACTCAAACAGAAGTAAACACATACAAAACTAAACCTATAGCCGAGTATAAAATGAATAAGAGTGTTCAGAAAGCGGTTAACAAGTTCATGATCACCACAAAGGGGGGTTAAAGAACTAGGAAATGGTAGCAACTTTCAATACCGGGTAATATATGTGCCCTAACCATAATCAAAATCGTTAGAGTAAATTTTAGTAAAAAAGATCGTTTTCAAAAAACAGTTAAGATATCTGACATCTTAAAATTGACCAAGGAAATGGCCGAGGAGTTGATTCAGCTCAAAACATCGAATCGGTGGGTAAAAGTTATCTGAAAAGAATCTTATTTACAATGCGAAGATTTCTCACTTAACAATGATGAATTAATCAAGAGTGAATTCAATGCTTAACTGTTAACTCTGAATCGGATTTTCAGAAATGGAGTATGAGTCATGTATTTATGGATAATACATTTATTGGGAAATTTTACTTTTACAATGTTTTTATCATTATTTAAAGACGGATGGGGATTTATCATTAAAATAACGAAAAGTCGCCTGTCTTTATTAAAGGGGAATTAATTATTTCAAGTTATGGAGTAGTAAAAATTCTCAATTTTTAAATGAAATGTGTACCTAAAGTTATTAGACAATCATTTAACTAATTCTATTACCTTCAGATAACAATTGAATGGTCAAATTAATAACTTTTAAGACTGAAACCATGTGTCTAAAGATCATTAAATATCAATGACTTGATTAAGAAACTCAAGGTTTTGCAATTATATAATTAACTAATTCAAAGAAAACCTATGGTAAATATAATGAATTGTTAAGCAGTCAATTTTTTATTTTTACATATAAATAGTTTGACGACATACTTGAGGCCATGCTCAGAGAAGTAAAATTACAGACGCCAACAGGATTATAAAGTTATGAAGTACTGAAAAATTGGCATAACTATTTATTCTTAAGAAATAATTAATGTGTTAATTATTTTATTTAGAAAAAGTATTCATCGCCATTACAGATTATTATAAAAAATCTATAAAAAAATCTCTCCATTTAAATTGACGCAACCAAAGACAAAAAAACAATTTAAAAAATATTTTCTACATTATTTATTGAAAATTGAAAAAATTAATCGATAAAATACCTGTTGCACAACAGTAAAATTATTGATTTATTCAAAATAAATAAATAAAATATTAATTATATTATTATATTATCTTAAATCTTAGAAAACTTTCGTTTTTAACGATTTTAAAATAAAATAAATTTTTCGATTTTTTTTTCAATTTTCCCTTTCATTAAAATTTTCCCGACAAATATTTCATATTTTATTTTATTTTAAAAAATTATAATCAATATATAATAGTGAAGTGTCCATGTTTTCTCGACAAAAAGTTTTAAATCGGCATCCTAAATGATTATTTGTATAAAATTTTTATTTTTCTGTAGATCTTAATTGTAACAGAATTAAATGCACTTGGTAAACAATCAAAAGCGTCTTGAATTATCAGATGAACAAGATGAACAGCAACAAAGCAATACAAATGTTTTTGTTTATTTAAATAACTTTTATAACTTGATATACAATATACGAATACTTGTTGTTGCACACAGAGGTGAAGCAGTGTTCTGAGGAAAAGTTTTATCTCGTGTACTTGAATTAAAAAGCGAAATGAAAATATTTTTTGTGCAACATAAAAATGGTTTTGTTCATTTGTTGGAGGATCAAATAAGGTGTGCTAAAATAGTTTAGATGGCTGATATTTTAATAAAATAAATTCAAGTATGCATGGACAAAAAGAAAATATATTAAACTCTACAGATAAACTGGAGGGAATCAAATAAAAAATAACTTTATGGGATATGAAAGCACATGTAAGTAATTTGGAAAATCGAGTCAATTATAAAAGGTATTTATAAAACTATCCATACAATTGTTATGGACCATTTGATAATATTACTTTCCAAATTTAGATGTAAAAATTTGATTGGGTTTGTAATCGACTTGCAATAACGAACACGTACAGATAAATAATTTGACTTTAAACGAAAAGTAAAAGTAATGTTGCTATCTAAGAATCGATATTTAATTTCAGAGAATTCGGAGGTTAATATTTAGAATAAATAACACCAGATGTGCTGTTGTTTAAATAGAGTAATTTAATGTATTTATTTTAATGTTTAATTTAATCTGAATTATTATATTTGAATTATTATTTTTAGACAAATATTTATTTGATTTATTTAAACAAATAATAGAATGGTGCCATTTCATGTAAAACTAATCTCAATAGGAATTCAATTAATTTTTTTTGGATTAACAATAGATGTGACTATTCCAAAATAGATAAAAATGCTTTAAAAATATTACGAAAATTTTAAACATTTTATTATGGATTCGGATTTTCAGCATTATGCAATATAAAATCTGAAAGGAGACTTAAACGTAGAAGAAAAAATGAGGGTGGGTTTATCATGTTTACGTAAAGTATAAAACATATAAAAGATTATGAAGCTGAAATTTAGCATTAATTTGTAACTTATCCAAGCTTTATTACTTTTTTTATTAGAAATGAACATTCTCCTTCATTCTTTCAAATTATTTTATTTTTCATTGAAAATAATTTACAGAATGAACTATAGGTAGTTAAAGTATCCAACGTATTATCAGTGTCCCAGGAAACCTTGAAATTATTAAAATGTTGAGAATAAATGATTTAAATAATTCATCCACACACTGTACTTCTAAGACTATAGAAACCAAATAGCACTTACTTAGATATCATTAAGAAGCATTAAATTCATCTATAAAAGTATTCCAGCAAAAAACCTGAGAATTTCTATAAATAAAGAATTAAATCACTTTTTAGAGATTGAGACAGGCTTTTAAAATAAAGTGGAAGACAGTTTCATTGATCCAATGTGATTTTTAAAAAATGAAAATGTTCTTAAAATTTTTAAACTAAAAAAATTCATTAAAACTAAACACGAAATTTTTCTTTTTTGGCTGATAGCTAGTGACGAGAAATGGATTTTCGTACAATAATATGATTAGAAGGTTCTTCTATCATCACCATATTGTCTAGAAATTGCTAAATCAGATATTCAGTTCTTCCGGTCTGTGAAACATTTTTTGAATAAAAATCATTAAGAGTGATTGATAATGTTTAAAGTACATAAAAAACGATTTCGGTTTTTAAAACGAGGAATTTATTCAAAGACTGATTTCCGAAATGTAAGATGGTTAAAGGTCATAGATAATCTTAGCAATTATGTTAATGAATAAAAAAATGTACTGTAGGTGTACTGTAGGTCTTTTTACAAGGTTAATTTAGTATTCCTTATCTTAGACAATTTTTTAAGAATCCAGACTTGCAGAGTGATTTTTTTAATTAGCGACGCGTTTTATGGGAGCGCAGAAACCTTAATTGCGACCCCTTTCTTTAAATTTAAATAATATATAATTACAAAAGTAAAGCTAAAAATTAATATTACTTTGAGATTAAATTAGTCATTTAAAACAAAAACAAAATGCTGCAGCTTTTTCGAATGAGATCTATTTTTAAAATTCTAAAAGACATTTAGTCTTTTGTCAACGAAAAATATGTATTTATAAATATAATTTCCGAATAATTCTATATATGGATTTTATCACATATTCTAAATTACTTCTCTTTGAATTTTCTGAAGCAATTAATGGAAAAGTAAAACAAACTGGTGACTATTATAAATTTACTAAAACGTACGGTTTGAGAAACTGAAAACTGGGCAATTTTCCAATTTTGAAAGAGAAACTAGTTATATATATATATTAGTCTTGTGAACAATAATCTTTTATTTTTTAAATAAACGCCATTTAACGAATTTTTACGAAAA
>JBBMKC010053697.1:0-17730 GCA_037834085.1 Bipalium vagum | reverse complement strand
AATAATAATTATCCAAAATATCATTTCAATATTTAAATTTTTTCGGTTCCATTCTAAGGACTTTTCAGCCCAACCATATATATATATATATATATATATATATACAAAATAGATTTAATATTGATTTTAATTTAATTTACAACGATTTGTTTGATTTACAAAATTATTTGAAATCATTAAAATATGGCTTTTTTCAATTTGATTGATTTCCGATATTCTGCTTTTTAATTGATTCTCTCTTTTTGATTTAAAATTATTTTCAATTAAAACGTTGGCTACGTTAACTTTATAGAACGAAAGTATGTCTGATGTTTGATTTTACGGGTTTTTTAATACTGTTGATTGGTGGCAATTTAAAATTTGTTTCATATTTTTTTAGTATTCTTAATTCATTCTGAATTATATTATTAAAATTTTTGAAGCAACATTATTTTTTTTTGAACATATGAAGGTGAAGAAGATACAAAACCTATAATTAGACTTTTTCAACAATCATAAATCACTGAGTCATTTCATGGAACAAAGAATAAATAATCAACAGATAATATTATTATTATTATTTCCTTCAAATTTATTATTCAAAATTTGTTTTTATATTATTATTTTGTTTTAACAAATTTAATTTAAATTTTTTTAATATTAAAAATAAAGTTTTTGCCAGTTGCTTTAAATATTTTTAAGAACTTAAAAATTAGGTTTTGTTCAAATATTTAAATTTATAAATGAAACTGGCAGCATTCATTTAAAAGTTTTAGAAATATGTTAGACAATATAAATAACCATTTTGAGACTGGAATGTGGTAATTACGCTTGTTCAACTGCACGCGTTTTCTAAAAACAAGGAGAAACTTTTACAGAAATTAAATGGATGGGGTATGTTGTCCAAAGTCAAGAAATACCCGAATTGCGGAAAACTAAAGAAAGTCACAATGAAAATTTTAATTATTTTACATTTTTCTCTGTTTCAGTCTTCTAGTACGATTAGGTAACCAAAAACACAAAAAGAAACAATAAAAACACTGTTAGGTGGATTTCAGTTTTCCCATATCTTTTTAACTTTTTTATTAATTAAAAATAATTTATAATTATTAAAAATTAATTAATTAATTCAAAAAGAAATTGAAATCACAAATATCAACTTTCAAGTACTTTTACTTCTGTATCGCTGCAAAAAATATTTTCCTAATGATTTTCATAATTATCTGATGGAGTAGGACGTCCAGACTCTTTCAACGTGGCCTTCTCTCCTTTCAGTACGGAATACTTTCTGAAGACTCGAAACCCCGCTCAGCAGACATTATACATATATGTCTTTCTCCCTAGCAGACCTCGAGTCATGAGTTTCCAATTTCTTTTCCACGATATTTCCCAAACAACGTCAAAAAATAATAATCACTTTTTTTAAGCTATTAACCGTATAATATAATTAGATTACGCGCGCGCTCTCAAAAATATTACGATATTACATTTATAAAATAAAATTTTTCTAATACTATATTTCAATTACGATTACATTTTTGCCTGAGTTATAATTATTTTCTAAAGAATCCCATCGAATAATTGATGTTGAAGACTGTATAATTAATGTAACATGTGTACTGCTTCCTGTTTAATTATTAAACAAATAATTATTATTATTATAAATTTTTATTTTTTGTGTTTCTAATAAAATTGTTGTTGAATTTTATTATTATTACTTTTAAATTTCTTTATTATTATTTTTTTTTTTTATTTTTTTTTATTATTATTATTTAAATTTTTATTTACAAATTTTTTTTTAATATTTTTTATTTTTTTAATATTTTTATTATTTTTAATATTTTTATTATAAATTAATTATTATCAAATATTATATATTTATTATTGATTTTATTATTATTTAATTCTGCTTTTAAAAATTATTATTATTAATAATCATATTGTTAATATTATCATCATTAATATATTATTATTTTTATTAATAATAAAACTATTTTATCAACATATTTATATTAATATTTTCTAATTACTCCGGGCTAAAAAGATGTCTAATTTCAAGAACCCAATAATTAGTAAAAGTTTAGAGAAAGAATGATTTTTATTAAAGGAATTATAAAATTCGTTTTGCTCTTCATAATTTTCCCTAATTATTTTGTCGAGAATTCAATATTAAAAGTTTTGATAATATTCATTTATCCAAGTGCGCGAACCAGGTTTCGACTGAAAATTGGATATCACTTTTTAATGATTTATTTAAAGTATTTATTGTAAATTTTGCGTTTGTCAAAGGCACGACCCTATTAAGTTTAAAAATGGAATTAGTAAAACCCGTAATAGGGCCTGACTAATAATAATAATCATAATAATAATAATAATAATTTTAAAAATTAAAAAATATCAATTTATCACATTATCGTACTTAAATTGAGGGAGGGGTGGCAGACGTACCACAATTATAAATTGACCAACGTCTGAGTCGTCGGGTGACCAATATAAAAGGAATAGAGCCTTCTATGGACTGTCAGATAAAGAAATTGGGGTTGCAACATTTTTTAATATTGATTATAATTTAAGATTATATTTATTGTCGAAAGAATGGAAATTTCTCCTTTTAGATTAATTGACTTTTATTATGATGCGATAGGATTCTCCGATAGATCTATCCTGGTCGGTCGTCTAGAGGCGTACCGGCTTGAGCCTGTCAACCATTACCAGGGATCCATCGCCAGCGGTTGGTGAGTCGTTTCTTGCTAATCAATATTTCTTTTTCTTAATTAACATTTATTCGATCAGTTTGATTATTGTTTATTGGATTTTGAATAATTGATTTTAAAAATTCATTTATTTACACCTACTTGCTTTTAGACAATTCGATCGTTTACGTTGACAATATTTGGCCAATTTTGTTGCTATTTCGATTAGTTTCCTTTATTGATTCAGTTATCACTGATCATTTTTATTGCTGTGATTGCTTGAGACTCGTTGTTTGATATTTTTAATAAGTGGTGTTAACATTTCGTGATTCTAGCATTGTTTTACTGTCATTTCGTAAGAGAACAATATCTCTTGTGTAATTATTTTGATTCATTCATTTAATAATATAAGTGAAAGGGCCAGTAAATTTTGAGCACAAATTAAAAATGTTTCTGTCAAAATAATACTTGATGAAATAGAACGGTCAAAAAATGCTTGTTTTTATTATAAAAAAAATAAGGAACACAAATTTATTAAGTAAAAAACTGATTGGCAATTTTCCAATTGAATTTTTTGTCGATTCATTTAGATATGAGTCCAAGACATCACAGTAGACTCTTCATTTCTTTAGTTTTCCCCAAATCGACTCAATTTTTCGTGTGTAAGCTCAAGTCCTCATGTCAACAAAATTCTTCTTATGGTTGACAGTTCGATGAACATAATTTGCGTCCTTAGACAATTTGCAATAAAATGACCATTTTTTGTTTTGACAGACTCAGTCAAAGTTGATATTTGATTGGCTAGAACGATAAAAAATGATACTAGATAGTCATTTCAGTTTTAAAAAACATGATACAAAAAGTAACATGAAAAAAGTTTGTGATATATTAAATTTTAAAAAGTTGCGAAAAATTTTCAAGAAATTATTTTATTAAATATTTTAGAAGACAGATTTTTATGTTACTGCGCGATGTGCAATGCAATAAAAGAAGCTTCTTTTGGTAATTTTAACTTGTTTAATTGTTTGTTTTAATTTTTAATAAATAATTCAAGGGAATCGAGCAAAATTTCAGCCTAATAACAAACAAAGTGTTTTCAAATCAATCTTGCGTTTCTGAGAGTGAATTATTATTATTATTATTATTATTATTATTATTATTATTATAATTATTATTATGTCCCTTTCCATGGAAATGATAACTGCATTCTTTAACTGATGAAGTAATGAAAAAGAATTATCTTAAAATATATAAAGAAATAAAAAACCGTGGAATACTATGTAATTTCAATTTTACTTAAATAGTCGAAGATTCAAAGAACCTGGTTGCATTACATAAACAGGTAACGAACGGTCATGTTGCTCTATTGTCGGATCCCAGTAGCCGAAAGGAAGCTGGTTTTTCATAAAGAAACCTCTTGAAGAATAAGAAAAACACCACTGTTATGTATGATGGGAAAAAAGTTATTTTTGATGACCAGCGTTATCGTTGTTAATTTTTAATTCTTATAAAATATTTTGGTCAATAATGTTTTGAAATTTTTATTTTGAATAACCTCAAAATTTGTATGTGGAGTGCTGGGAAAGTTTGTAGAATGAGGTGCATAAAATGATATCCGAGTTTCCTTAACTGATCATAAACGTTTTAATAACATAACATAATCATAAAATTGAACATTGAATTATTATAAATCAATGAAATAAATCTAGAATATATGTCAAATAAGATTTTTAAACGAGAGAATTATCATTCGATGACTTACTATGATTTTAAATATGACTGAAGCAATGTTCAGATTGACTTCATTTATTTTTGAAACTGCATCAAAGAGCTTCGTTTATAAATAGTTCGCAGAATTCGAGTTTGAATGCACGTCATGAGAAGATATTTATTAAGGTCCGTCGGTCAACGTCTCAATCACTTATTATATTAATGTTATGTGAAATAGTAAAATGATTGAAATAGATCGACTAATCACATATCGGGAATTGAAGGTACCCGTTAGTATTTCATGAAGGCAATTGAAACCAGTTTGTACGGTAATCTGAAAGCTTTGCAGTCGTTGAGTTCTAAAAAAGAAATTCTTGTTAAGTGTGATTCAGAACTTTAACAGAGATGTTTGAAATTTAATTTACAACATAATTATGGTGGTGAAACGCAGATTTATTTTTACAATCCTTATAGTATGCAATTAGACACTGTTTTGGTGTTTAATATCAATCCAAAGCAACAAAAGTTGTCCGGTTCTTTCAACACTTCTCTTTAGTTTAAAAAGATGTCTGCAAATGATAACTTTAGAGAATCAAAGAATTTTCAATGCTCTACAACAGTTTTCTCAACACAAGTGATTTCCAAAATTAAAGATTACAATCGAAATCGATAATTTATTCTTCATTATGACAGCACCAGCTCTCACACGGCTCGACAAACCATCAATTTTTCAGCCAAGAAAATATAGAATTAATGATACATAGGTTGCATTCATCTAGATTCTCTACTGATTGAGACGGCCTCAGTCAGAAGTAATAAAGGATCAACAAGCAAAAAATATCATATTCTATTTGAAGAAACAAAAATTCAACTTGAATTTGAGAATCTTTATAATCTGAACCGAGAATCATGGATCCCTTCCAATTACAAAGCACTCTAGACATTAGGCTTTAGAAAAACCTGGCATTATTAAAATTGTGGGAAAATGTGCAATAACAACAACCATCGGAATATTTGTTAAAACCCATAATCAGAACCGAGTCAAATAGCTTAGACTGACCACATCAATGATACCACATCCTTGATTTGAAATAAATCGCTGTTGTTTTTTAAGAGTGATAACCTCCGGACTTGGTACAATATAATTTCATGATTTCTTATTATAATTCTTGTATCACGAAGAATTATCATACTTGACGAATCCTCCTAACCGGGTGATGTCAACTGTAGATTGATTATTTATAATGAAATAAAAAGGTCGCGGGTAGAATTTAATTAACCAACGTATCTTACAGATCAGTCTCCACCAAAAAGATTGAGCACTGGGATTAGTAGCAAAGAAAAGTAGAGTGACTTTAAAACCGTTTTGAGCAGACTTCGCAGTTCATAAAGTCATTAAAATATTTTTAATTAAAGATAAAAAGTAAACGACGGGGTTCGAAAATTAATGAAAAAGAGATTATTGAAGCCGCTCGGCGATTCCGTACGGCTCTGCTCTCTTGAGCTGCTTTTAAGCGTTTCCCCTCATTCAAAGAGCAAAACTCTTTCATTATCCGAGGCAGTGGCTTTTTGAACCGCTTTTTCTAATGGATTTCGAAAACAACGACAGTTCGAAAACGAGAGAGTCGTAGAGCTCTAGCAGACTTTCCATCTGCAGTGACCCAGAACGAGAAAACAGTAAAAAGTCAAGGAGAAAATTGTATGGAAAAACGACGAGTTTTTTGGTCCAAAATTCAGGATAATCGATTACCGTTATAAATGTTTGCCCTTGTGGGAAAAATCCCCACAATACCAACTGAAACTACAAAGGAATCTTAACATTTTCTAACTGGTAAATTTCCAACAGTGAAATATTCTTATCAACGTTTCCTCCATTTATCTCTGGGTTACTTTGGAGATAAAAATCAATACATCTTACGATGGCATACCCCAACGTTGGTTATATGTTTGCTTAGAGGCAGAAAATTGGTAAAGTTAGAACCGATTTAGAACCGCTTCTCAAATAAAACATGCTTATTTTTTGTTTAAATTAACCACAGCCATCCTTAATAAATCAGAATAAAAAATGAAAGATTTTCTCTTTCAATAATTATTTACAACAACATTTTTAATGCTTTAGTAAAACAAAATTTTTCTTTATTTATTTAACAGCTGGGAAATATATTTTTAAAAAATATTTATTTATTTATATTTTAATAATATTTATTTATTTATATTTTTTATAATATTTATTTATTTTTATTTTAATAATATTTATTATTTTTTTAAATATATTTATTTATTTATTTTAATGTTAGAAAATATAGTTTATAAAAAAATAGTTATTTTAAAGATAGGACTGGTTAAAAATTGCTGCTTAAATAAATCATGTTAATTTTTTGTTTAAATTAACACAACCCTCCTTAATTAATCAGAATAAAAAAATTTCTGTTTCATTAATTATTTACAAAAAAGTTTTTAATGCTTTACTTAAACAAATTTTCCCTTTATTTATTTATTTGAAAGTTAGTAAAGTTAATATTAATTTATTTATATTTTAATAATATTTATTAGTTTTTTACATAAATTTATTTATTTTAATATTAGAAAATATTATTTATAAAAAAATATTTATTTATTTATTTTAATGTTAGAAATTATATTTTATAAAAATAGCTATTTTAAAATTACAATTGGTTAAAAGTCGCTGCTTAAATAAATCATGTTTATTTTTTGTTTAAATTAACCACAACCCTCTTTAATAAATCAGAATAAAAAAAGATTTTCTCTTTAAATAATTATTTTCAAAAAAGTTTGTAATGCTTTATTAAATAAAATTTACCTTTATTTATTTAAAAGTTTTATTTATTTATTTATTTTAGTATTATAAAAATATTTTCCATAAAAATTATTTATTTATTTATATTTTAATATTCATTTATTTTAATATTAGAAAATATATTTTATAAAAAGTACTTATTTTAAATTTAGAATTGTTATAGAGTCGCTTCTTTAATAAATCATGTTTATTTTTTTGTTTAAATCAACTACCACCACCTTAATTATTCAGAATAAAGAAGAAAGATTTTTTACTTAAATAAGTTTTGATAATAAATTTCTTTTTTTATCTATTAAAACAAAATATTTGATTCCTATATTTTTGTTAAATTTGTTTCATTAAACCCAACCCCCATCAGAAAATCGGGGAAAGATTTTACAGTACCATCCTGGTTCTAAATGAGTTCTGGTTTTCTTTATTAAAGTTTATTGATATTATTATTAAATTATTTTCCACGTCCCCCCTCCACTTTTCTAGAAAATCAATTTTTGTTTACATCTTTAGAACAAATATAATTTTCGTAGTCCAAACCGATTCAGCCAATCGCAATGCAGGAAAATATAAAATAAATAATAATTCAAAACGTCCATCTTTCCACATTCACAAATGAATTTGTCGGCATCCTCAGTTTCCACCTATCAACCCGGACTCAAGATCAATTACAATCGAGATTCGGACTTTTTAATCTACCAAATGATACTGATACCGATCGGTATCGCTCTCAATTCTGTAGTTTTCTTTATTTTTTATACAGACAAACATATAATACACACGGTCGACGTGTACCTTTTGTCGGTGTCCGTGTTTGATAATATAGCAATTCTATCCAATTTCGTTACGCAAATGATAACCGTCAGTTCGACCCTTCAATACTCTCTTTTAGTATTGACATGTCCTTTTATATATTATCTCAAATTTTGCTGCCACTTCATCAGCGCCTGGCTGATCTTGCTCTACATCTATTTCCACATGATGGACCTGACAACCTCTCGTTGTCCAAACGACACCTGCAGAATCCTGTTGACATTGTCGCTAGTAATCATCATCGCCATTGTGTCGTATTTCCATTTGATTTGGATGATGGGCATTGGATCGGGAATGTACTGCCTGGCCGTTACGGATTGGCGACATTTTATCTATTATTGGAGAATAGTCGATATTCATTTTGCTAAGATCATCCCATATACTTTGTCGTTGTGCATTGGATTCCGACTGTTGGTTTATGGTCCTGTCATAAGAATCAATCAAAACAATAACCGAAGATCAATCACCAAATATCGCAGACAACGACCGCATTCCCATAAAATGTTGGCAGAGAAAATGTACCACCATGATGCTCATAACCTTCCAGTTTTGCAAAGGGTCAGAACAAACAGGTCCATTGCTCTACTGCCGGTATTCGAGTCGATATTGAACCTGCCGTCCACCATTCTCACATTATATATAACACTGTTTGACGCTGATCTCAGCATCTACGGGAAACCGCAAATTATCATTTTGACCAACTCTTTGGCTTATCTGATTTCGGTCAGCTTGTCGTATAAAATGTTAATTTATTTATTAATTCATCATTATTTTAGATACAAATTTCTTTCTCTTTTTATAAGATAAACTTTTGTTGTTTAAACGTTTTGTTTTGCAAATATATATTTTTGGCAACATTTCATCTTGCGGGCAATTTTGTCCAGTTTTTATTTCCGGTTTTCGTTTGTTGGTGAAAAATTTGAAGATGTACACTAATGTGAGGCGGCGAAAGATTTCTGTTGTTCTTTGAATATAACATTATACTACTTACATTATACCATATCTAATATTTCAGTAGTATATAATAATGTCTTAAAAGTGATCAAAGGGTTTGGTGGAACACACTTTTTTAATTGATTGAGTTGATGTTTATTAGGCTTTAGAGATGTTTAAACCATATTTTAGAGAGATTATACCTAATGAAGATGTATCAACGCTGTAAGAGGATAATCAAGAGAACAATAGAAGGGACACTCATCAAAGAAGAACAAAATTGCGTTTTGAACCAATTGTTATCTTTGTGATCAAGAATGATAGTTACAGTCTCTTGTGTATTATTTCGTTCAAGGGTTGAAACTTAGACAAATATGAAATAGGTCTAACCTGGGTATATAAGTAATGACTTGAAAATTGATATTTTTTCTCTTCAATTTCCCACTTAGCCCTATTGAGAAGTGGGGAAATATTACTTTTGACATGTTAAATGACAAAATTGTTAAACAGTCTCACTTCAATTCGATTAGAGAAAATTGTTTTTGTCTTCTAATTTTTATGGTTATGCAATTATTGATTTGACAGCCTGGTTTCAAATTAGAGATAAAAATCTTTGACAGTATTACTGTATTATTATTAAGGAAGTCATACATCTAACATGATCACGAATAATTTGACTTGTATTAATCAAATTGATAGAGCATCTTTCAATCTTAGCTTTAACTTTCAGAGGACGGAGAACTGTTTCCTAGGATACACAAAGTTCATCAGACAATCTTCTGCTGCTAGTCGATGGATTATTTTCAACTGATTTGCATAGTATTTTCCAATTCCTTTTTGATAGATCTGTCGGAACGTGATTGATCCTAAAAGTCGTTCTCACTATGAGAGAAATTTTTAAACCACATCTGAGCTACACGAGTTGATACAATATTTTCACCTTCCACTTCCCATACATTTTCAGCCGCTGTACTTGCACTGAAATCTTGTTTCCAATAATGTCAAAAGAGTTCCAGAATTTCAATTTTTTCCTATTTATTATAACCAAACTAAACTATAAAATTATTTGTTATTTTACATCAATTCATTTACCTCCTTATACAGGATATTTGATTACCTTCAAAATGATATATAAATCGATTAATTCAAATGTTTTTAACTCCATAATAAATTACTTTGAAATAGTTAAACAAATAAACTTAACACTCACTGTAATATAATTATTTTCATTTTTCGTAATACATTGTTGCCAGGCATTAAAGAACGAGTTTAAATTGTTGAATTTCGAAATAAGTTTAAATAGTCCGAGAATATTCAATTTGTATGGAACCAAGCAATTTAACAATTAAGATGATTTAAAAAATTATCAATAAACAGGTTTGAAAAGGTTTTAAGTTCAACTTTATAAGTTAATTAGACAATTACCTAACTAATGTAATTTTTCAAGAATGAAACAGTCCTTTTGGTCGTGAACTTATTTTCAAAGATATAGCCAGACCAATCATTCATTGACAGAAGTATTGAATTTTGTAAAAACGTTCTCACAGGAATGATAGTAAACCTAACATTCTTGGCTTTATTAGCTGGTAGTGTCTAGGCTAAATTTCATGTCAACGATTGTGTACAGTAAAGACATCTTTTGAGAAAAATCTTTATTTAACAGTTGAAAGAATAATGGATCAAGTTAAGTTTACACTACATTTCTGAAAAAGTAGTGTCAAATTTAGTTGATTTTTTTATGTAATGTCAAGGTTAATTGATGAAATTATTTTGTGTCAAATTTAATGATTTTTTGTGTAGTGCCAAATTTCTCATGGTTAACAAATTTCAAAATTGAACTTAGGCAAATCATTAAATCAATCTTTTTGTAGTATAATGAATTGACGTATTCGCAAATGAAATTTCAGGTATCGATTTCAGCCTCAGTATTTATAAAAATTATAAAATTATTTATAAAATTATTTTTACCAGAAAAAACCCATACAACTTGGTGGAATTGGAATTATTGTCCAATGCGACGAGGTAAAGCTCAATTACAACGTCAAATCCCACCGTGACAGAGGACCAAATTTTGGACACAAACAATTGTCGATACATCAGCGAATCCAGCAATAGGATTCTGCCAGGTAATGCTAGATAAAACTTTTATCAATTATTAGAAGTTTCATTCGTCCCGGTTCAATAATATATACCGACACACACAAATCTTATGTTAAATTGAACTTTTATATTTTTTAAACAGAATTCATATTGTTGGATACCTGGAAGGAAGAAACATTTAGCAAAACTCTACAATTATTTATGATATAATAAATTTTGTAACTGATGTTTTTATTGATTTTATTTCCTAATTTAATCATGTATTGTAAAATTTAATTGATTTTTTTACGTAGTGTTAAATTTAAATGATGACATTATGTCGTGTAAGATTTAATTGTTGGTTATTATCATGTTAATATGTCTGATCCAGAATAATTGAGTCATTAACTAGAATATCACATGACTTCTGTAATAAAGATTGTTTGTCTGTTCTTCCTAAACTACGTCATTGTAATAAGGCTATATATGACCAATTTAAGAATAAATGTTATCTTTGTAGAGAAAAAATCAAATGCAAAGTGTTTTTGTTATGCTTCTAGAAAGTTGTAGAGTATTTCCCATTATCACTGTCTATTTATTCTTATCACAATATTCCCTGCTCATTTAAAATGTCATATTTTAGTAAAATAAGGAATTAAAATTACCTCATATAACAAGGTGTCCGTTAAAGTATCTTTACAATTTTATGAATGATTAACAAAGAATTCTTTCGGCACAACTTTTAATATTTTATATAAAAACAAAGACATACAAAACTATCATTTTTTTTCAAAATGTTCTCATTTAGGTTTCTTGCAACGATGTAATCTACAGGTAGCAGACAAATAAATATTTTCACAAAATTCGATTGGCATATTGGTAAATGCATCACTTATTTTTTGTTTCAAATCTTGCAGTGAAAGAATTGGTAACGAACAAACTATCTCCTTAATATAGCTCCAAACAAAGAAATCCATGGGGTAATGTCTGGTGACCTTTGAGGTTAATCATTACCTCATCTTCTACCAATCTACTTTCCAGAAACTGTTGCCATAACAAATATCTTTCTCTCGAACTGCTAAATATCAATATATAAAAGCACCGTCTTTTATAGAGAACATTGAGGATTCTAAGGATAATTGATTAAAAACAGACCTAACGCAAGCTATCAAAATATCCAGGTAATAAGTGCCTGTCACATTTTTAGAGAAGAAATAGGGTTTATTCAAGCCAAGCATAAACACAAACTTAGACCATGACACTAGATGAAATGACCGACCTTTCCATTATATATAATAATAAATATAATGTGATAGAACATTCAATGATGATTTTAATTCAAATTTCTAATACCTATTGTATTTTTGTGGACAAATCGATGTCGTCTTTTCAAAAACATCCATTCTTTGATTTTTTTTTCCTGTTATGACATCGCAAAGAAAGTACGAATATCAGACAGGACATGGAAAACAACACCTCTGCAATGTTTGACGCCTCCAAGAATATGTTTGTTTTTATAGATTATCAAACGTAAATCTCTTTTGAGAATTTATACCTCAAATTCTTCCTCCATTCGCATCCTTCTCCCCAATTAGTTTTCTTTCTCGATAGTATCGATTTTTCTTTTTAAAAACAGCTGAACTGCAAAACGAAATCCACAAAGCCGGTTTTTTCCTTACTACAGTTAATGTATTACAGTTTTTCTCAAAATAATTAAATTAAAAATATAATATTTGATGATTTTCTTCTGCTTATTGGTAACGAGGAAAATTGGTTGCGATCTCTCTCTCTCTCTTTCTGGCCTCTCTTTCTTCGTTGGCTTCTCATGTCAGGTGTGATGGATTGATAAATCAAATTGAGAATACCGAGGATTTCTGTAGAAATTGATAGAAATCCATGAAGTAATCAATATTAGTAGATATCAATATTTATTAATAATATTATTTATTTTATTATTATTATTATTATTGATTAGTTTTTAAGAATCAATTCTCAATATTTTGATCATAATGTTGAAGACAATTTACGGAGTAAAATAGACTTTCACTCAGATCTAAAATAACACCCGGGGTAATGGTATGACATCTACAGTATTAGTCAAACAGTTTTCCATCTTTGAACGATATTAAGGCACGAACAATTTTAAATCATCTCCACCCGCTTGGGATAACATCGGAGCTTGGTAAATGGGTGTCTTGTGAATTGAACAATTTTCGAGAAATAGAAAAAAGGTTGAAATTCAGAATAAAGCTGAGTCTGTCGGTTTCATGTTGTTCTCCAAACCTATAACTGATTATATTATATGATCATTATAAAAATAGTTTTTATTTTTCAGTGATATTTGGGTTGAGGAAAATAGGGTGAATCCTTATAAAGGATTGTTATTGAGACGTTTGATACTGGGATGTGTAACCAAATTAATAAAGTATTTCTTGTTCCTCACTTGAGGAATTATTAATTTTTACATAAAGATCAATGTCAATGTTAATGTATTTTCGTTTTAAATATAAATAACTTTATAAACTTAAAAAGAAGAAAACTGTTGGTACTTCGTAAATGAGAGGTATTTCGAAGAAAATAAATTTGTATTCGTTTCAAGAATTTCTTATCAACTGTCATGGGAGGTTATGGAAAGTCTGGAGAAATTCATATGGAAAGAAAAAAAAGAAAGGAAACCGAAACTTTCACGCACATAATTTTGGCTAAATATTTCAAACATGGTGGACTAATCTTTTATTAAAATTTAATATATTAGTATTAATTTATTTATTTTAATTAAAAATATATTTTGATTGGTTTAAATGAAAGCATAATTAATGAAAACGATAATTTAATTTTAAAAAGATCTGTAAAATATTTTCCTTTGATCTCTTTGAAAATATTTTATTTTCATCTTTTAAATTTAAAAATAATCTTAAAATTTATAACTACGCTCATGATATTTTCATAAATTACTTCTGTACGGTGTCGTCATGATAAATCCGGAAATTTTATAATCTTAATAAAAAGACGTAAATAGACAAGCTAATAACTTTGTTACAATAAAAAGTTTTGTACATAAATTAATAACAATTTGAATTTTAGAATTATCCGATGTTTTGACTAATATTAAATAATTCAAATTTGATTAATCAATTTTATTGGTAAATTAGCTTACTTAAACAAAAATAATTATAGTGATTTCTTACATAAGCTTCTTTTAATATAAGTTTGAAAACGTTCCGGATTCATTTCATCAGAACTATATTCAATTATTTAATATAATAAATGCTGATAATATAAATTACAACATTTAAATAATATATTTTAACCTGTACTGAGTGATATTTCCTCACATTATTCTTGAAATCTGAAATAAATTCATTATAAAACTAAATTTTAGGGTTTTAGAAAATGAAGAAAAAAAGCTGGGTTCTGGTTTTTCTTTTTCTTCTTATTAAAAAATTACTAAGAGGCTAGAAACAAAGTACACTAAATTTATACCATTTACAATTAATTAAGATCAAATTATTTATAATTTGTATTCATAAAATTTTCCCAATATTTTTTCGTATTAAATTAATCAATTCGTACATTATTTTATTATCGAATCGGGTGACTAATTCACCAGACTGTAGATTTCGGAAAATAAAAACAAAAAGAAGAAACTGAAAGTAATTATATTTAACAAATGCAAGAACTGGAAATAACGTTGGCGTTCTGCGTAATAGATTTAATTAACTACAATAAATATAATAATTCAATTTAGTATTTATTTATTTATCTTTGAGTTATAGTAAACTCGATTTTGTTATTTTATCTAAGACTTATCGAATTAGTTTCAAATAACTTTCTAGTTCTTATAAATTATGAAGTCAGAATTTTTAAAAGGTGAATTCATTATTTTCAACTGTGTATTTAAACTAATTTTTAAGATAATACCCTCTCGTGCAGGTGTTATCTTATTGTTACTTAATTTCCTTTAAGTAGAGTAATTATTTAATGAATTACTCTAACTATCGCTAACTTCCTCCTAAGCAGATATCATCATATGAATTATTATTATTATTATTATTATTATTATTATTATTATTATTATTATTATTATTATTATTATTATTATTATTATTTAATTTTTTTATTAAAATATTAAGTCATTTTATTCTATATTTATGTCATAATAATTTGCATATATAATTTTTTATTTAAATTTATTATTACTTGTACACGTATTTCGTACAAGTTTATTTTTATTTCTTGAGATTCTGTCACCTTATTTGTAATGTGTCTTGGCTTACTTTATTTTTTTAATTGATTGTTTTAAGAGCTCTTAAAACTTTATGTCGCCCGTCTATAGTTAATATTTCTTTTTTCCAGCTGTTTAAGTAATTCTATTCAGTGTGGACTCGTTCAGCGTTCAAAACCACTAATATAAAAGTAATTTTATTTTATTTTATATTTTATTTTTTTACTTTTCACAAAACACGCTTTGGATATTCCTTTTATTTTAAAAGAAAATTTCTTTATTTGATATTTAAATTAAATTATTTTTAAAACAATTAATTGGTTATAAAACAAAGTCACTTGATTTAATGATAACTAATAAAACAAAATCGAATCACAAATTGTTTTAATAATAAATCGTTTTTTAATGAAAAAATGTTTTTGAATAATTGCATCTGATTTGATAACTCATAATGAGAATCTGAAATAAAAATAATTGATTGATAAATTGACTAAAAGAATCGATTGACAAGAATAATTAATGATTAATAATTTTTTTGATTAAAATATTGAAATGATCGAAATTTGAAAAATATTTCTTTTTCGCTTTGACTCCTACTCTCACACTATCTTGACACTGATGTAATATGATTAAATATTGAAAAAAATTAACAACAATACCTTATCAAGAAAAAAACCAAAATAGATATTTCATATTAATTTAACAAAAACGTTAATATTTTTCTTTTAAAAGAGGAGAAAAGATTTTTTATTTCCTTTCTTTTTTTTATTTTATATCAATAAAAACAAAGAAATAATCCAAAAAGGTTCCATTCGAAGTTGAGTTGATTTTATTTAAAAAACTGAACAATATTCCAGTTCAAGATATTGATATTTATAATAAAAGTTGTATAATTAGTAATAAAAAAAGATCAAGAAAATGTATTAGAAAAGTAGATACGATCTTAAAGGAATATGTACAATGAAGATAATGTTTTACTTTATATAATAAAACCCCTACGAAATTTAGTAAGTCGATTGAATTTCGTTGATTGATATTTACGTCAGACAGAGGAGAAGATTTGATAACACCATATGGAGATAATAAGCAGAGTTTCATTAAAAAAGTGAGACGTATTTCATAATATATCACTGATAAGATGTGATACATTACAATATATATTATTTTTCTGAGACAATCATGCATTAAAGTCAATCTTACGTGATCAAAAGTATAGCGAAATTGGAGGACTAAACGTCCATAGGCCGGAAAGGGTCAACTTGGTCCTAATATGATAAGTGGAATTAAAAAAGTATCAAACGCGTGACTTAATGAATAAAACTCTTTTTTATTAAATAAATAGCTTACGTTCACATTGTCGTTGAATTCATTCCGTTTAAGTCAAACGGCATCAATGATGAGGTACAATTCATTTCGAGGATGGATCTCTAAACTTATCAAAACTCATCATCCGTCCAGAAAATTTGCAGTTTAGATTGCACCCGATCTATGTATTCAAAACAATATTGATTATTAATAAAAGTGAAAGTTACTTTATCTATAAATTAAAATTTCATATTATAAATGATTGATTAATGGTGTTAAAACCAAATTTTAAGTCCATTATATTTAATAAACCTATTAGGTTGAGATACTTAGAAAGAAATCAGTAAGCAAATAAGCAAAAGCTGATATTATGTTGGAATGAGTACCTGTTATTTACTAAGTCCATAACAAATGTTTGAATAACTATACTATCTACAGATGCTAAACTCAGACTCAATACCATTCTTGTTTTCCCCTGTAAGTGCCTAACGTATTGAGAAAGAAATCTAATTAAATTCATTTATATTTTTACAAATTTTATTATATTAATTTTTTTACAAACTAATTGTGGATGGAGTATAAAGAGATTTTATTGTAAGATTTGTTAAATTTTAAGACCTAAAAAGATAATTTATTATGAAAATGAAAATGATTGTTAATATTTAATCGGGTTAAGAAGATCGAAATTGGACTTTTTACTTTTATTGAGTTAAGAATATCGATAGTGGGCTTTTTAGGAACTTAACATAAAATATATGCCATTTCAGGCGGATTTAGTGCGCGTACGTTCAAAGTTAAAATGTGAGTGACAATAAAAATGTTGTTTACTAAACTTAAACCTTTTAAACTTTTAAAACGATAAACGATAAACTTTTAATCGATCAACGGAGGCTAACAAGTTGTTTTATAAAATATATTTTTATATAAATCTGTCAACCTTATTTTTTAATACAATTTTACTTTAAAGTTAAAACCCGTTAATAGAAAAGTCAGATCACCCTTCAGTATCTTACTCTCAAGGGCCCTCAGATAAAAATTCGGTTCTCCGTTCTACTAGACGTGAAGAACACAAAAAAGAAAATACTGGGAAATAAGAAAAAAGATAAAAATTATTTGATCCTAAGGTTTTGGAGTAGCTGTCCAATCCTTAGTATTTATTTAATTTAATTAATAACTTATAATTC
>JBBMKC010053595.1:0-17731 GCA_037834085.1 Bipalium vagum | reverse complement strand
CAAAACAATTAACTCTTGATTCTTGGTTTAAAAATTCGGAGTAATAAATTTTATACGTTTTCTGATGTTTTTTCATTTTTTCATTTTTGTATTTTTTCCGATATTTAAAAAATCATTTTTTTTGGTTATTATCATGAATCATGATATAAAGCAAGTTGATGGTTAATATCATGACTTTTTCTGTAACGGACGCCGTGATATTAAGCGGGTTGCACTGTATTTTTTCCATTTCCACTTTTATAATATATGTTGGGTTACTGAATATAAATAAATAAATTATTTAATAATAATATATTTATAATAGTTAATAGGAAATAGGAAATGATTAATTACATTACTGTTATTATTTATTTTAAACATTTAATTTTATTTATATTTGAATAAATTCAATGTGTAATATTTTATAACCAAAAGTGGATATACATTTAAACAAAATAGTAATAATAACAAAAATCTAAAATTGTCAGTAACATTTTGATTTTCTCTCAATAATTTATTGTCAAATATTTTATCAATAATCAATCTTTTGTCAAACTTTACTTTTCGTTGTTGGACTCTGACATCTCATTTAAATTTATTTGTGGAATCGTATCCCTTACTGCCTTGCTCTTCCTCATTCAATTACTTATCAAATTACAAAAAGTCAGTTCGACTTAAAAATCGTTGAAGTCATTGTTCCACTTAATGATTTGATGGAAGAGAATTGGGATTGATGGAAACGGTTTCTATGGCATTGAAAGGCAAAATTTTTCGGATGGAAATTTTAGAAAGTACTTAGTGGACCAAGTTAGTTTATAAAGGTTTTGCATTTTCTACTTGGAATTCAGGAATTGCTCAGAAAAAGTTTGTCTTCCGTTTTAAAAAAACAATATTTTATAATATACAATCAAAATATAGAAACGTGAGAGCTTTTATTAGTGTTTCCATCGATTTTTATGTATTGCACAAAAGTAAGGTGTTTCAAATAATAAAACATGTTATAAAATATACGAAGGTTGGTTGACAAGCAAAACAATTAATGTATCATTATTATTTTGATTACGCATAATCTATTTATAGTTTTGAGATATTATCAACAGTTACATGTTGCATAGTTGACTTGTTATGAATATTTTAGATTTACTGATTAAAAATAACATTTTTATCAGAAATTGAGTGACGATTCCTATTTTTTAGTTATCAGTTAGGATAGTACTTCATCATATGCCACAGTCACCTTATGGAATAAGCATTTAGAGAAAGGAGTTAGAACATTAAAGATAGCTCATCCCCGGTCGTCCTTTGTATCACAGTAATGCCTGAAAATGTCAGTCTACTCAAGAAACTATCACTGAAGATCATTTTATTACAATTCGTGATATTAAAGACATATTTGGCACTGCGATTTCAGGCATCCATGAAATTTTACAATCAGTTACCATTCAAGATTTTTGGCTTCCTGTTAGACTGAAACAGTTGGAACAGTCAATTTTTTTGATTTTTTATTTCATTCTTTTATAATAACTCACTAATAATAATTATTATTATTATAAATGTAAATTCCTCAAATCTGCTTCTCAGTAAAATCACTCAATTACATATTAACAATTTGTCAAAGTTGATCAAATTAAAAAATATTTTTTAAATAGTGATCAAATAATGACAATTTTGATTAAGCTTTCAATATTATTGATGAAACTGAAAAGAAATTCTGATAAAATTTATTTTCCAATAATAAATATAGATTTATTTTTTATTATGTATAAAATTATTAAAAAAATATAAAGTAATAAAATAAGCAGTGAAAATATTTTCCAATTAAATGATAATTAAATTTAAGTTATTAATAAATATTCCGTCCAGTCAAGTTCAATAAATGACATTTTTATATTAATCAAAAAGTAACGGGTTTGCCCACATATTTTAATCTTTAATAAAAGTGGTACGCACAAATTAAAATGAAAGATTTTACAAAAATCTCAGACAGTTATGATAAATTCACTGGGATAAAAATATAAAATGATAAATATTATTCAAACAAATTTAGAGATTTTATGTATAATAAAATGTTATCCTGTAATTATGACAATAAATTAAATTAACAAATATAAAAAATTAAAATTAAAAATTAAGAAAAATATTTTATATTATAAAGAATGAAAACATGAATTTAATATGTATTAAATAAGATTACAACATTTTTGTGCATAAATAATATTTTGTTTTAATATTATTTATGATTATTAATTTGCGTGGGACTTCAAAATATAAATAATTCTAAATATTTTTGTCAAATGTTTTATATAAGAACAATGGGTGTCACACTGTGATCAGAAGCTACAACAAACTATTTATGAATGTTATCATGTTTTCTCCACTCTTCTCTACTTTATTACAATTTATTTTACTTTTGGTATAATGTTTCTTTCTCACTTAAAGATCGTTCGGGAAATACAATGCAAACAATAAGAGATATTAATTCATTAGGAATTAAAGGAAGTACAGAGGAATTCATAGCGATTGCTAACAAGCTTAAGGCCGAAGAATTTTGTTTGAAGTTCATCAAATCTCTGAATGGATCCAATTTTACTTAATCCAACGAAAGAGACCAAGACGGAGAACCTGATGTCAACTATTTTACAATAGCTCAGACTATAAATCAAATTTTGAAAAGGAAAGAAGCCTATGAAAAGTATAGCATAAACTAAAAATTAAAAATTCGGTATTATGAAGTTGCCTTTGACAAAAGTAGTTAATTTTGCACAAAATTGCGACATACGACAAGCAATGAATCCTATACGATAAAAAAAATCCTTCATTTACCGTGATTTGGTCATTGAATTGAGTATTTTCTTTTATCGTGACTATTTGGTATAGATATCACAGGATTTTGGATAGTAATTGACAAAATGCAACAGAGACATAAAAATTTAGGCTTTTCATTTGGTCAACAAAAAATCTCAATCATTCTCTATGACAATAAAGATCACCCAGACCGGGGACAACCACGATTCCAAATTTTCAAAAATTCGGAAATCTTTATAACCAATAGATGCTGAAACGCCTTCTTGAATATTTTATGCTCTACAATTAAAGATTTCAGCTCGATAAGAATAAATTAACTTGTTTCTCATTGGTAAAAATTTAGCGAATTAAAATCCAAATAAGAATTATTTCTTTCAAAAAATTTATTGACGTTTTATTTTCTAAACTGTTATTTCCATGTTAACTGCACTTTAATCGGTCAGAAAATGTTCTCTTATAGCTCAACTTCCTAAAATTGAATTATCTTTTTTTCCGTTTTAAATGGCCTTTATTCCGTTATTTACCCTTCATCATTCTACTTTAAATAAAAGTAACATAAATTGAAAATAATATTAAAAAAAGAAACTCTTTTTTGTAGTAACTTTAAGCCTACCTAAAACAAATCTAAGGAGCTGAAAAAAACGAATTAAAACTTACCCATCATCATTAAGTGAAATCTTATCTTCCATTCATAAAGTGATAAGAATGTTTCATTTCTTATGTTAATGGGAAAGATCCATCTAAAGAAAATCATTATCATGTTTAATTAATTTTATGATTTCAGTGCCAATAATAAACCCGAAAATCTCAAAAAATAACAATATTGTTACCATTACGTATATATCTTGTATCAGAAGTTCTCAATTATTAATTTTTCTTAGTACGATTGCTGTTACGACTTTAAAAAATCATTGTTTTAAATTCCCATGGTCTGATTAGTCTCTTTATAGAACTAACATCTCATAGTGAAATATCACATAATGCCCATTATGATCCCCATTCAGGTAGGTGGGGTACCATGCTCCTCATTTCCTTTTATTTTAACACATCTTTTAAAATGACCATTAAACCAAAATTAAGGAAAATATAATGTTAAGAGTGGTGTTTTAGACGACGTGGAAGTACTGAGAATCCACCAAGATCACCAGACATAACACCCCCAGACTTTTATTTTTGGGAAGTCTTGAAAATTCTTGTCTAAATTACTAAACTGAAAGCAATTCCAGAATTTAAACAAACTATTTCTGATGAATTAACGCAGAAATGTGTTAAAAGGTTTTGAGCAGTTTTACTGGTAGGGTTCAGAGTTGTATTGAACGTGGAGGGAAGCATTTTGAACATGTTACCTAAATTTTTTAATAAATCGTTCTTTTAATGGTTTCTTTACCTATTATAATAAATTGTTTTAAGAAAAAAATTACTAGATTAAAAAGGCGTTACTTTTTCTGTCTTTTTTACGGGTGTTAAAAATTAAATATCTTCTTTTCATGTTAATGTATAATTTTTTATATATAAATTTTGTTTAAATTTATAGAGATTAAGTATAAAAAATGGAAGACAAATTACTGGGTCTGCTCTTTTGGTATGGACACAACATGACAGTTTTCTTTCACGAATCCTCCGCCACACGTTACAAATGTTGTCATTGACCAATACGGATGTTTAGATGGGGAACTCCTTGGTTGACCAAATCCTAATTCAGCCTTTTCAGAATATTGCATATGTTCGATACTTTTCATCTTTCTTTTGCTTCATAAACCTTTCTTATATTATTTCTTATGATTTGTGTTAATGAAAAAAGTAAGTAATTTTCTGATTTACCGACATAACATAAAGGAATATAAGAAAAAATAACTTTTTTATTAACAAAAAATAATAGATTCATTAATAGTTTGTTTTATTATTATTATTATTATTATTATTATTATTATTATTATTATTATAAGTACTATTATTATTAATTATAATATTATATTATGTTAATAGTCAATTTTCAAAACAAAACAGAAAAAATTGTAAACATTTTTTCTAATATTTAGCAAATTATTTCTCAAAAATTCGTGATTTTTTGGTAGATAATTAATGATAATGAAATCATCATTAAGCAGTCTGGAGTTTTTATCCGTGATAAATTATATATAATTAATCTTCCAATAAGTTCTTGTTTTTTCATTTAACTAATAACAATTTTAAAACCTCATTTATAAATATAATTCATTAAACTCAATCAATAATTGTGATTATATTTTTATATAAAAATATGAAAATGTTTTCGACTAAAATTGAGAAAAATTATTAATTCTGACTTAAATAAATAAATCGATAAAATAAATAATATTTTTACGAAAATATCAATGTAAGTAGGTGTTTTTATATTTATCATAAAAAAGTATATTATTATTTAAAAATATTTATTGTAGTACATTAAAATATTAAATAATATAATAAAAATATATAATATATTATAATAAACAAAATTTAATAAATGAAAAATTGTCAATTTTTATTATAATCTTGAAAATATAAAATTATTTACATATTTTTATAGTTTACAGGGCCATTTAAGTATCCATGACAAATTTCTTTCAGGTCACCTGAAAAAGTTAGATGACGATGAATTAAAAATGCTAATCAATGACGATTCGTGTCAATCATAACACCAACTTACGCAATTGTATTTCCTGTATTTTGAAGGTTAGGATCTTAACTTGTATTTTATATTATATTATATTATATTATAGTATATTATTTTATATTATTTTATTTTATATTATATGATGTTATATTTTTGTATTTACAAAATAAGGAATTGTATTAATGAGATCCGTAATTAAAGATGCAGTCATATTAAGGCGGTTGAATTAAATAAAATTCAGACTTAAATGTATAATCATATGTATTATTTCTGAAAAATTTTCATAAAAAGGTAACATTGAGTTTGTAAATAAGTCAATTTGTTTTTTTTGAAATCATAAAATGTCCAAATGAAATTATTGGCAAAAACAGGTTTAATTAATTATGTATTTTCCATTTTGATTAATGACCTTCCAGCTTTCTATAAATTTTATTATAATCGCTCTTAGAATTCCTTGGGTTTGTTTTTAGAAAAATTTTCAGTTCGGAGAATTTTGAAGCGATCTAAACAAAAGGTAGTCAATAGAAACCAAGTTGTGAATAAAGCAAGCAAGCTAAAGAAGCCTTGTGAAAAATTCTGACAATCTATCCTCATTGAGAACTTTATGTTAGCTAATGCAAACAGTAGTTTAGAAAATTTAAAGATGACAACAGAATTCTTAAAGATCTCTCATCCGTTGTCGGCATTGACAAGTTAAAGCTATTGAGTGATAAGACCCGAAAAAAAGTACTGAAAATTGGCCACAATTTTCGATTGTCATGTGGATTCGATAAGAAATAGGGAAATCATATAGAGTAGAAAGATGGGAACCATGTGCTTTACCGGACAAATAAAACCTGAGTGGGTTACAATGTGAAATGCAAACATCATAAGACATGATCGAGATACATTTTGGAAAAGAATTTTGGTATCCGATAAAAAACGGTTGAAGACACTAATCCTGATCATTGCAAGCAATGATTATCGGCTGAAAAACTTCCACTTACGACCTCAAAACCAGGCCTGTTCCCAAAAAAAGTTCTGGAATCTATTGGGCACTCTAGAAAAATGGCGAAACTATTGACTTCGAAAGTTACTGCCAAAAAGTGGACAGTTGCGCTCTTCAAAAAATAAAATCCAGTTTTCTTAGTAGAAAAATGATTATTCTTCAGCGTGATAATGCTAAACCCCGTGTGTTCATTTTCTCAAATTTCATATAAACAAATAATTAATTAACTAAATTTTATTTATTTGAAAATCTGGTCTTTTATAAAAATCATTAATTAAAACAATTTTAATTATTGATTTTACTGAATTATTAAGATTATGTAAAATCTTTATAATTCCTTATCAAAAATGACAAAAAATTAAGTGAGCTGTGTTATGAAGTCTGATCACATGCACCATACAGCCCAAACATCGCGGCTTCAAATTATTATTGCTCACTTCCTTAAGGGAAACAATCATGAAAACCTTAGACGACATAAGAAATGACTTACAAAAATTTTTTGACTAAATAAAAACTAATGAATTTTATTCCGATGGCATTCATTCACTGATAGATAGATGGCCGATGGAGGGTTTTTAATCAATTAACGCCTGTATATTAATAATAATATTTATTTTGAAGTTTTGTTGATTAGGGGCTTATAATTAAATTGGGTCTCTAATATAAACAGCAGTGTAATTTCATTCTTAAAAACCAAAGGGACTTGCTTGCAAACTATTTAAATTCTTTAATTAAACTGATATTCCGCTGTCTCTATAGAGTTTCATTTTTAAAATTCTCCAGTAAAACATGTTTGATAGGGTACTAATTTTCAACCAATATTTATACATTTTGTCTATAAAATACTAAAATACTAATAATATAATGTAATATAAATAAATATATAAAGTTTTATAGCGATAATTGAGATAAATTTAATTTTCTTATTGATAAATACTTTTAATTTTTGGACTTCTTTCTAGACTGAAATCCATGACAACAGAATAATAAAATAAAATAAACCAACAGATCGCGATCAACCATAACAAGCAACACAAGAAACGTTGGAAAGTTTGGAACAGCTCCCAACAGACCACTGCTGAAAACAGGAAGTCCTATAAGGGGCATTAAAAGACATTTAATAATTTTAAAACCATTTATGAACTAAATCAATGGACCGTGAACATTTAACAAGAAGATTTTATCCCAATTTAATTTTAAAAAGCATTCTTTTTTACTTCAGGAAATCTTGTTAGAATTCTTCTGTATTATAATTAGCCAAGGATATTTTTAAAAACTTGTATAAAGTGCGGTGTGATTAATTAAGATATATTAGATTTTGTTTAATTTTTTTTTTAATTTAATTTTTTTTGCTAAAAAAAGAGAAAATAATTTTATTTAATTTACCAGCCCCCAGATTTGTTTTAATCTATCGATTTTTTTCCATTTCTCAGAATTTATTTACATATTAATTTTCGTTCTGAAGTCAATGATATTTTTGAATACCTTTCTAAAAATGGAAATATTTTAGGGTCATATCAAATATTTTTGGCCGCAATGAATATATTGTTTATATTATATTTATTTCACGTTTATTCCTAAAATAAATTTCATGAATAAAAGATGAAAAAACAAAAATAATCTCGGCCTCTTCAAAATATCGTAAAACAGTCATGGTACAATTTTTTTGTCATTTTTATTTTTTAATTGAATATTTAATTAATTATTTTAAATTAAAAAAATTAATTTGATTTTTTGATAAATATTTTCCTAAATTGATATCTTTATTAATTAGTTCGTGTTAATTAATTATTTAATTTAATTTAATTTAAAATCATTTTATTTTATTTTCTGTTCATTTTTAAAAAATAAATATATCGAATAAAAATGTAAAAACGGTTGATATTATTTTTAATATGGATGAAACCGGACTTTATTTTTCGCTCAGTTCCTGTCCGATCTTATTCAAAGGCTCCGATTAAAGGGAGCAAAAATTTACTTTCAAGGATACCCTTTGCGTCTTTTATTCAGTCTGTTAATTCTTTTAATTTTCAAGATTATGTAGAATATTATTCCTCGAAAAGGGGTGGGGGACTTTTACATTATATAAATCACGAATTGTAAGACTATATGAGAAAATTATAACGGAAAATTCTTTTATTAATTGATAACAGAACGAGTCACACTCAGATCCAGTTGTCAAATGTAAAAGTAGCTTTCCTACCTCCAAATACAACGGGTTTATTGTAGCCATTAGACATTGGTATAATTTGGTCATTCAAATGTCAAAATGGTAAATTCTCAAAGTTTGACATTTATTAATTCAGGAGCTTCTGTTTTTGATGTTTATAAAAGTCTTACTTAAAAAAACGTTGTAGTAATGATATGTTCTGCTTGAGATAAAGTGAAGTCAAGAAAAATAATTCAATACTGGAAACAATCTTCAATAACCATGAATATTTATTATCCAGAGAGGCAAAACCTCTTCAATTAGGAATCCGCCGAGTATTGGTGCATTTTATCAGCAGCTTTTGAGTTATGATTCGATAAACTGAACTATAGTTGATTTCAGGGAAAATATCTTTTGCTATAATGAACAAATTGAAGTCTTCATCAAGAATTTGTTTCAACTTGTCCACAATTTTAAAAGTCCTTTGTTCATTTGGTCTTCATAAGCCTGAATTACTTAAAACTCATAAATCTCGTTCGCAGTTAGGAAAACAACAAAAAAGTTTATATTTTCTGATGTTGTGTTTATATTTATATTTAATTTTTTTGCTATGATATTAATATCGAAACAACCTGCAGCAATTGATTTAAACTTATTATAAGATTTAAAAATAAATTTGTTTCGTGTATTACATAATCATTTTCATCTGACGTACGAGATGTCGATGAAAAGTAAAAGATTAAAACAACTGTAACATAATTTGGTTTTTTGAAACGCCTTATATCTAATTAGTAACTCACAAATAGTTTGGGTCACAAATCCAGAACTGTCTTCACATCAAAGTTACAGATACATTTAATTAGCACAAATTCCTTACGATGGGAAAATTGGCTGACAATTTTATAAAATATCTTGAAAATATTCATCCCTTAAGTAATTACCACTTCAGTTATTTATGAAAACTGTTGTTTAATTTTATTAACAGAGCATTCTTAGTTTCCTCGAAAATTGTTTTAAAAAATTGTACTTTTGTCTTTTCATTAAAATTTAGGAATATTTATATTTTTTATAAAAAAATCCACGAAATTGCAAAAGTCTAACAGATCAGAACAGAACCGAGAGATCATGTTTATTTTTCAATGTATTATATCTTGTCAAAAAATATCAGAAAATAGCTTATAATTTATAAATTATATAAAAAATATTTACATTTTTTACATGCTGCATGGCTTATCACGTTATAGATTTCCTATCTCGATATAATCAAAGCTTTAATTTCCCCTTCCAAAAAATATTGAAATATTCTTTTTAAATGTCAATGAAAGTAATTTTGCATTAGCAGCCTCCATTGAATTTTGGAAAATAATTATGATAAATTATTTGCCAATAAAGTGATTTATTATTTTATAAATATTAGTTGATATTTAATATAATTTTAGAAAATAAATGTAACCTGCTATTTTTTATAATAATTAAAATTATTATTATTATCAATATTATTATTTTTTATTACTATTATTATTTATTTATTTGTTTATTACTATCATTATTATTATTACTAATATTTTTTTTTCAACTGGAAAATTTTCAATTTTAGTAACAGTACATTAAATTTGAAATAATATATGTGATATATAAAAATCCGATGTTAAATTGATTGTTACTGAGTAAAACCAATATTTTCAATTTTATTAGCTCAGAAAAAATCAACATTGGAAATCCTTTATTCTTTTCTATCCGAGATGCTGATAATCTTAAGATGGAATATTTTCATTATTATATTAATTACAATTATTAAAAATAATTATTATTTGTCGACTACATAAATCATCTTCTTTTCTTCATCAACACAACCAATAATTAATTTTGCTCAGTTATTCATTTTCAAATATTTCATTTTTGCGAATTATTTATTTTAAATTTCTCTTACATTTAAAATGGATCATTATATTTCTAAATTATTTTATTAAATTTTATTTGCAAGAATTTTTTGAAAAAAACGGACTCCTCCATTTCCAGGAAAAAGTCTGCTATGATCAATGAAGATATTTTTGTAATGTGATTCTTTCCACTTACGAAATCAGAAATCGTTCATGTTTATACAATTTGAGGATTCAATTGTCAACTTATTAATATATCTTGGCCTTATTCACTTTGCCTGTAAGTATTAATAGAATAATCAACAAGAAAGTTCTTTTTCATGGAAATGTTTTGTATCCTTCTTGAAAAGAAATATGTTAGGATATTTTCATAGAGGAAAATATGATTAAACTAGATACTTAATTTATAAGATTGATATAGAAACAAATTTGATCATGATAATAATTATTGCTATAGTAACAATAAAATTAATAATAATTTCATAATTTTCATAATTTCAATAATAATTTAAATATTAATATTAATAATAATGATAATAATGATAATGATAATTATATTTTATCCAGCAGCAGAAACTTCAGTTGCGAGCTAGCAAATTTATTTATATAAATTATTTTAAATTACTGAAAGGCTGCGTATTTTAATTACATTTTCAACAATCGTTTGTATACAAGTATCTAATACAATATGTTAGATATATTATATGTATTCAATATTCAATATATTTCAAAAATTAAGAAGGAGAAGAGACTAAAATTCCACATACAAGTGTTCAAAGAAATTTCAAAGAAGAAGGAATGAGACTTATTTCCTGAAGAACATACGCTATATTAAGAAATTGAAGAGGTTAAAATGGTGTGGTCAGAATCATCGAAAAATCATCATAAGGGTGAATCATACAAAATTGATTGCACAATAACAAAAGATATTTTTTATGAATTGATGACCACCACTTAATCTCTTTCGATGGTTGGGAACAAGGTGATGAGTCAGATGAAAAAGATCATCAATCCAGTATTTTAGATGCTGATAAATCGATGGGGCTGCCATGATGAAGTATAATTTATCTATTTCGATTGATCTCTCTAATTTTGAAAATCACATACAGTAATTTAACTGTTTCATATCATTCAGCATTGACAAGCCCTTGATTCTCTAAGCTTATCGTTGCCACATGTCCTTTTAAACAAAAGAAATATTTTCTTTGCAGCATCTTTGAACCGAACAACTGTTGTTGGTTTGGACTCACCTTAAATACCCAAACAATGGATTAATGCTACATTCAAGGTCAAGCGAATAAATCCGTGTTTTTCATCAAACACGATGTTATTTTTGACTTTGCAAAATTATTATTCGAAAAATATTATAAACAAAAAATAAGTAAATAATATATTTAGTATACACTAATAATTATTTTTTTATCATTTGTGGAAAACATTTATATATATGTAACAAGTTTAAACTCAAGTCAGTTAGAAGAAATACACTCTGACAAAATTATTTGCCCATTGTATATTAGAATGAATATTACTTTATATTTTGTCATCATTATGCGTCCTAATAAAACAAGGATATTTTACACAAAAATACTTTATTTAATCAAATATACATTATGACATTACGAACATTCCAATGCATCTCCATTTGACTGAAATATCGACCTTCATTAACATCAAAATTTAATCAATTACAATAATATATATAATATACAGATATATGTAATGGGCAAATAATTTTGTCAAAGTGTATGTATACTGCATAAATCTTAAAAAACCATCCACTCAACATTTTTAAAACATATATGCATTATTATTATTATGGAGTTCATACAAAAAAGAGAAAAAAATGAAATCAAATGTTTTTTATAATCGATGTTACTAACTTTAGAGAAGTTAGTGCATTTGTATTGTTAAGTATATAAATTAACAATACGAACTATTGAGTGAACTTGTTTAATTTAATAAAACAAAGTTTCGTCTTATGGTAATGAATTTTATTTAAGTAAAACTATTAGGCTTTTTTTATCTATAAAAGTCTTAAAATTATATTAGTACGTTTTTATTTATATTAATTGATCAATAGCACAATTTTTAATTTATTGAACAATCATCAATACTTTTAATTAATTCTTTAAAGTAAAGGTTAGACTCAGCATCTTAGAATCAATTTAACGTTTTTGTTCATTTCCTCAATTCGGAATTTTTTATTTTCTCTAATTTCACTAAATAACATGGTCAAATAAATTTTTTAAAGACCTATGAACCCAAGAACAAGATTTTTTGTACTTTTTAAGATTTTAGCAATTATTTTTTATTTTATTTTTTTATTTTTTAGCAATTTTTTTCTGTCAATTATCAACACTGATATCTGTTAAACGCTTGATTTGTATGTATATACAGTCTGATACATTAAATTTTCCAGTACAAAATATTCAACACTATATCAGATTATTTATAGTTGTCAATTCTAATTTAAAGTTTTGTAATTCATTTTGTTAAACTATATAAGTGTTTTTTACTTTATAATTCAGCTAGAATATTAGTTTAGTTTGATTTCCAGTATATTCGTTAAAATTTGCGTGGTTTCGATTTAACGCTTTTTGACTAAGGACAGATTTATGCGTTACGCAAACATGTGGAATGGACATATGAACAGATAGCCAGTACTCTTGATTTGACACTGTCTGCTGTCAGTAAATATTGCCAGTGAAACATCAATAATGATCTGCGACATGAAAGAAACCGTGTCAAATTTAAGAGACCGCGAAAAACAACAGGTAGGTTTGACAGGCATATTGCGAGATATGTCGAACAACATCCGTTCAAATTAACTCGGCAAGTAGCATCAAACTTTTCTGCAATTCAAAAAGTATCATAAGGAACGATCAATCGCCGCTTGAAGGATATTGAATTTTCTTTCTTTTTCTCCAGCACACAAACCCTTTCTTTCAAAGGCTCACAAAGCAGCGCGTTTGTTGTGAGCACAATAGCATCACCAAACAAACTAATCAGCAATCATCTTCAGTAAAGAATCAAAGTTCCAGATGAATAATAGATAACAGTTCGTATGGCGTAGAAAAAGCACTAGATTGCAGGATCGGTTTATTACCCATCTTCCAAACAGTAGTTCATGTCACTGCATGGTGTGAGGATCGTTTTCTAGAAATGATTACAGTAATTTGGTTAGAATTCAACAGCAGCTTAATTTTGAAGAATATTTTGAGCTATTAGAGCAGAAACTCCTTCTTCTCGTCGATTAAATGAACAACATAGAAATCTACCAGCAAAACAATGCGCCAATCCATACTGCCAAATTTACAAGAAATTGGTTCGATGATCATAACGTACCTCTTTTGTCGTGGCCAGCTCTCAGTCCCGATGCTGACCCCATCGAAAATGTATGGGGGCGCATGAAACACCAACTTAATCATATACTCATAAATCCAACTACATCTGACGCTCTGTTCAGCAAGTTTCATGATTTGTGGACCACTATCATGGGAGAAAAGAATTACCGGTACAGCCTTTTAGATTCTATGGAGCGAAGGCTTTCCGCAAAAATCGATGTAGCTGCGGGATATACCAAATATTAACTCTAAGAAGCTAAAAATATCTGAGTAACATATTTAATTTTTTAATTTAATTTGCAGTATATTGAGCTAAAAGATTTTAATAATTAAATAAAAGTATAAATTAAATTTTTAATAAAAACAAGCATAAATTTTAAAGCTCAATATATTTGAATTAAATGCGAAAATTTTATAAGTGAAAAGTATTATAATTTCATTTGTTTTAATAGCAACATGAACAAAACAGAAAACGGTTTGAATTAATAAATTATTATGGAGTGTAATGATTTTTTAGTCACAATTAACATGTCGAACCACAACTCTCTGAACCTACTCCACGAAGCAATTCTTCAAGAAAGGAGAATGTGTTGAAAAATTTATCAAGAGATGCACCAGATACTTTGATGGTGCTGGAGTGAAGAAGAATATGCGAAGCATCCTCATAGTAGCCTTTTTAGACAAAGGAATCAGAGATGTATACGAAAATGAAGACAACTCTCTCGGTTTCGATGACAGACTTCAGAAGGCCTTCCATAAACCAATGTCGATGATGAAAGACATAAAAGAGGCCCTGATTATCGACGGAAAAGAGACCACATCAATGTCTACAAAAATAAAATAGAGGAACTAGCAGACAAACGGCCCACAAATGGGAAAAAGAAGAATTAATGAAGGAGCTAATCATGAATAGTTGCGAAGACAAAGAAGTGAAGCGGAAAATCAAGAGTGAAAAGATTGAAAAGGTGAATGATATGCTCAAGATTATCAAAGAATGGGAAGACATCCAAGAAGAAAAGACATCCAAGAAGAAAAGACAAAGGTGGAAAATGTAAATACAGTAAGAAGTTATCGAGATGTTTTACGCGCAACACCAGAAAAAAGAAGACAGGAGAGAACACGTAGTTCTGTTCAAAATGGGCCGAGAGAAATAGTATGCTGGACATGCAATAAGATTGGACATATCAGTAGACAATTCCCAGAAAATAGAAGACAATGTTTCACCTGCGGTTTGGAACACCACTTAAGGAAAGACTACAATAAAGCAAAATGCTCGATATGCCACAGAAACGGACATCACACGGAAGAATGCTACACAAATCTTGGGAAATTGTCTTACAACGGAAAGGAGAATTACGTAGGACGACGAGCAACATACACAAGAGGAAATATCGAAAGAAATCCAAAATTTTATCAAACTTGGCAGTGCAACATTGGAGAAAAGAAGCAAAAGCCACACACAAAGTACGTTAATGGAGTATTAGAAGACGAGGATGTGGACTTCATTCGGAGAGGAGATAAATGGTACTTTTACGATCGAGAATCAGACACATTTAGAGAAGAACATCCCAACGTGAACGCTCCACACGAAGTCGAGTTGGTCGGAGCAATAAACTAGATCAAGTCAACCATCGCGATATTTATATGTATAATAGAAGTAATTTATTAAATATTATAGAAGAGGAAGCGGACAAAAAAATATACAAAACTGATGATGCAATGGAGAAAGTGTACAGATTTATAAAAATGGAGGAACTGAATATCGATGCAGACAGAACGAGCAGTGCAGAAGAAGGAAACGAGATACTGCTATTAGAAGAAAGAGGACAACAGATCAGCTATGATAAGATGAAAGGCAGGCCGAGTGTAAAAGTTCAGATTCAAGGATACAAATTCGAATGTTTATTAGATACAGGGGCCCGTATCAATGTGATGAGCTGGAAGGTTTTCGAAGAATTAAATGACGTTAAATTAAGAGATAGCAAAGAAAATCTGAAATGTGCTAACAATAGTCCACTTGAAACGATGGGTGTAATAAAAGTGGGCGTATGTATATGGAACACACGACAGAAAGTCAGATTTATAATAGTAAAAGAGATTCAGCCAGGATTGATTGGTGGGATTGAATTACAAAGATAGTTCGGGTTTTCTCTAGAAAGAAAAGCGGTGAAAGACAGATATAATTAACAAATATGCAACATAGAGGCGAAATTTTGGAGAAAAAACAATGAAGAACGATTACAGAGGGCACTAAAAATTTTAGTTATGACACCCAACAACATTTTGGACCGAATCATAAACACATATAAGAGTATTCACGACAGATAATTGGAATATCGGTAAAACAAAAATGGCAGAGCATAAAATAATAGCCAAAGGGGGACCAATAAACGTTAAACCATGGGGACAGCCTATCCATTTGGAGGAGAAGATTGATGAAGCAATAAAAAAATTATTCAACAACGACATCATCAGAAAGTGCAACTCACCATGGAATTCACCGCTATATGCGTGTGGAAGAAGGAAAGGAAAGACGTAAGATTATGTTTACATTTCATCAAATTAAATGCAAATAATGGAGAGGCAAGCATTCCCGATGCCGAATGTGAGAGAGATGCTAGACAACTTATACGGAACTGAATACATGAGTACCATTGATCTCGGAAATGCCTATTATCAAGTACCACTACATCTAGACTCTTATGAGAAAACAGAATTTTTCACAAAAAATGGACAATTCTGTTTCAAGAGACTGCTTTTTGGTATAGCAGCTGCACCAGGGACCTTTCAGAAACTGATGAAAAATGTTTTAGGAGACTTAAAATGAACTATGGTTTACATGGACGATATATTGATATTCTCAAAGAATGAGAAGCAACATTACGAAATACTGAGCGCGGTCTTGGAGAAAGTGCAAAACCCTGAATTACAGATAAATCCAGGAAAATGTCACTTGTTACGATCGGAAGTGAAATTTCTGGAGGAAATCATAGATAAGAGAGGAATCAGAACGGATCCAGAAAAAATAGATGCAATCCAAAAATTCGAAAGACCAAAATGTTTGAAGAGCCTCAGGAGCTTCCTGGGTATTTGTAAATATTACAGGAGATTCATCCTTTATTATTCGAAGATATCAGAGCCTTAGAGGCACTGTACGGAGGTACGAGCGCAAAACTAATGTGGTCAGAAGATTGTAGCAGAGCTTACGAAGAAATGAAGGAAGCATTGACAAAAGCCCCAATATTATGTTTACCTGGTACATCCAGGATTTTTATAATTGATACAGACGTGAGTTTTGACGCGATAGGAGCAGTTCTGTCCCAGATAGATGAAAGGAATCAAGAGAGGATTATTGCATACGGATCGCATGCACTATCTGCTCATGAAAAATCCTTTTGCATAACAAGAAAAGGACTACTGGCTATATACTACTTATTTCAAACATTATTAGTATGACAAGAATTTTCTGGTACGCACGGACCACAAAGCAATAACATTTATGAGAAAAACCGAAAAATCAATCACTCCTCAATTTTAAACATTGCTGAATTTCCTTAGTAGCTTAGATATGGAGCTGGAATTAAGAAAAGGCGAGAAACACTCGAATGCAGATATGTTTTCCAGTATGAATTGCGAAACGTGTACACAATGTTTGAGTAAACACGAAGAGGCAAAAGAAGGAAAAATAGAGACAAGAACAATAAATGGAATAGAGAACGGCGCGGGATGTAAATAGCAAGAAAATAACGACGAAATCAAAATAATTTTGAAAGATATTAAATGATGGAAAAAACAAGAACTTTCGACTTACAGATAATGTTGTACTGACAATGGAAGGGAAAATATGGATTCCTGGATCAAAAAAAGTAGGCATGGTAAAAGACATGCATAAAAGACTCATACATGCAGGTACCGAGAAATTAGTAGACTATATGAGAAAGATTTATG